>QLOD02167214.1:16504-36473 GCA_003260245.2 Sideroxylon spinosum
ATAGCCGTTTTTAACTCGGATGCGTAAATCCTGGCATATTATGGAAAACGATGAAAACATCACCCTAATTAGATAATTAAGCACCAACTTATAGTGGTTTTGAATTTGGATCCACAAATCACGTAAAAATACATGACATGACAAACAATATCACTCTAAGTGGACATCCAAGCACCAAGTTATAGACGTTTTTAGTTTGGAAATTAGAATATTATAACAATACCGAACTGACAAAAAATATCACTCCAGTCGGACAACAGATCTTCAACTTATCGCCATTTGTTCTACTATCGATGGGAAAATTATGTGAACATTCACCAAAAGATCACTCTAATCGGACATCCGAGCGCCAGGTTATAACCACTTTTAATTTGGATGCGAAAATATCATACCAATACATGAAATGATGAAAAATATCACCCCAATCAGACGACAGAGCGTCAACTTATCATTGTTTTTATCGTTGATGTGTAAATCACGTAATAATACTCGAAATAATAAAAATATCCCCCTAATTGGTTACCCGAGCACCAAGTTATAGCCATTTTTAAATTGGATGCTTAAATCTCGGCTGATTACAATAAATGGTGAAAATATCACTCTGATTCAACAACCGAGCACCACGTCAAAGCGGTTTTTAGTTTGGATCTACAAATCACATACGTATATATGACACGTTGACAAATATCATGCCAGTCAGACATTCGAGTGCGAAGTTATAGCTGTTTTTTATTTGGTTGCGTAACTCTAATAAAAATTCACGAAATGATGAACTATATAACTCTAATCGGACAATCATGCATCAAGTTGAAGCCGTTTCGAGTGAGGATGCATAAATCTTTTAAAAATTCACGAAATTGCCAAAAAATATCACTCTACTTAGATACCCAAGCACCAAGTTATAGTCACTTTTAATTTGGATGTGTAAATCTTGGCTAATTACAAGAAATGATGAAAATATCACTCTAATAAGACAACCGAGCACCAAGTTATGGCGGTTTTTAATTTGGATCAACAAATCTTGTAAAAATACATGATGTGATGAAAAATATCACGCCAATTGGACATCCGTGCGCGAAGTTATAACCATTTTTTATTTGGATGCGTGACACTGGTAAAAATTCATAAAACGGTGAACAATATAACTTTAATCGGACAACCAAGCAACAAGTTAAAGTTGTTTTGATTCTGGATGCGTAAATATTGTAAAAATGCACGAAATGGTGAAAAATATCACTACTATCAAACACTCAGCACCATCTTATAGCAGTTTCTTATTTGGAAACGTAAACCTCAAAAAAATACCCGAAATGACAAAAAATATAACTCTAATTGGACATCGAAGCACCAAGTTATAAACTTTTTTAAATTGGATGCAAAAATCTTAGAACAATTCACGAAACAACAAATAATATAACTCTAATCGAACACCCGAGCGCTAAGTTATAGCCGTTTTCAGTTTTGATGCATAAATCTCAAAAAAATACATTAAATGACGAAGACATTACCCTAGTTGGAGTCCTGAGCACCAAGTCATTGCAATTTTTAATTTCGATGCATAGACCTCAAAAAAATACATGAAATGAAAAAAAAATATACTCTAATCGAACATCCATGCACCAAATTATAATTGCTTTTAAGATGGGTGCGAAAATCTTGCTTCAATACACGAAATGATGAAAAATGTCACTTTAATTAGACAATAAAGCATCATCTTATCGCCTTTTTATGGTCGTTGCGTAAATCATGGAAAAATTCAAAAAACGATAAAAATATCTCACTAATCGGACAAACGAGCACCAAGTTATAGCCGTTTTTAATTTGGACACGTAAATCTCCTAAATATGGACGAAATGATTCAAAAGTGTCTTTAATTAGACATCCGTTCACTAAGTAATAGCTGTTTTTAATTTGGATGCATAAATCTCGTAAAATTACACGATCCATAAATCACGTAAAAATACATGACATATCAAAAAACATCACGCTAATCGGACTTTCAAGCACAAGGTTATAACCATTTTTAATTTAGATGCGTAACTCTGGTAAAAATTCATGAAATGACTAACAATATAACTCTAATCAGACACCCGAGCCCTAAGTTATAGCTGTTTTTAGTTTGGACGCATAACTCTCGTAACAATACACGAAATGACAAAAATATCACCCTAGTCGGTGTCTCGAGCACCAAGTTGTAGTAGTTTTTAATTCAGATGCGTAGACCTCACGAAGTGACAAAAAATATTACGCTAATCTGACAACTAAGCACCAAGTTACAACTATTTTTAAATTCGATTCAAAAATCTCATTCTAATACCAAAACAATGAAAAATATCACTCTAATCGAACAACAGAGTGTCAACTTGTTTTAATTCTTGATGCGTCAATCATTTAAAAATTCAATAAATGATAAAAATATCACACTAATCGGACAACAAAACACCAAGTCATATCCATTTTTAATTTGAACATGTAAATCTCATAAAAATGCACGAATTGATTACAAATAAAGCTTTAATCAGAGATCGAGTGCTAAGTAATAGCCATTTTAAATTTGGAGGCGTAAATCTCATAAAATAACATGAAATGAGAGAACATTTCACTCTAACCTATACAACCAAGTGCCAAGTTATAGCCATTTTTATTTTCGATGCGAAAATCACGTAAACATATACAAAATGATGAAATATCCCTCTACTTAGATACCCGAGCCCCGATATAGCCGTTTTCAATTCGGATGCAAAAATCCTGGTAAATTATAGGAAATGATGAAAATATCACCCGAACTAGACAACCACGCACTAGCTTATAGCGGTTTTTAATTTGGATCCATAAATCACATAAAAATACGTGACATGACAAAAAATATCACTTTAATCAGACATTTGAGCACCATGTTATGGACGTTTTTAATTTGGAAATGAAAATAGTGTATCACTATACAAAATGACAAAAAAAATCACTCCAATCAGACAACAGAGCATCAACTTATCGCCATTTTTATTGTCGATGGGTAAATCGTGTGAAAATTCACAAAAGGATCACTCTAATCGGATATCCGTGCATTAAGTTATAACCATTTTTAATTTGGATGCAAAAAATCTTGTACCAATACACGAAATGACGAAAATTACCATTCTAATCGGATGACAGAGCATGAACTTATCACCATTTTTGTGATCAATGCATAAATCATGTAAAAATGCACAAAATGAAATAAGATTCATAATAATCGGATAACCAAGCACTAAGTTGTAGCCATTTTTAATTTCGGCATGTAAATCTTGTAAAAATACACGAAATGATTAAAAGTATAGCTTTAATCAGAGTCCAGGGACTAAGTAATAGCCGTTTCTAATTTGGATGTGTAAATCTCATAAAATTACACGAAATGAGAAAACATGTCACTCTAACCGTACAACCAAGCACCAGTTTATAATCATATTTAATTTGGATGCATAAATCGAGTAAAAATAAAAAGAAATGAAGAGAAATATCTCTCAAATCGAACACCTAAGTGATAAGTTATTACCATTTTTAGTTTGGATGCGTAAATGTCATAAAAATACATGAAATGCCAAAATATCATTCTAATTGCAGTGCCGAGCACCAAGTTATAGCAGCTTTTTATTTGGATACATAGACCTTAAAAAATGCATGAAATGACGAAAAATATCACTGTAATCAGACATCCGAGCACCAAGTTATAACCGTATTTAATTTGGGTGTGAAAATATTGTATCAATACACGAAATGACAAAAAATATTACTGTAATTGGATAACAGAGCATCTAATTTTCACCATTTTTACTGTCAATGCATAAATCATGTAAAAATTCACAGAACGATCACTTTAATCAGACATCCATGCACTAAGTTATAACCATTTTTAATTTGGATGAAAAAATCTCGTGCCAATACACAAAATGACAAAAAAATATCACTCTAATCGTACGACTGAGTGTCAACTTATCACTGCTTTTACAGTTGATCCATAAATCATGTAAAAATTCATAAAATGAAAAAAATATCACACTAATCGGACAACCGAGCACCAAGTTATAGCCATTTTTAATATGGACACATAAATCTCACAAAATACATGAAATGGTTAAGAACATATCTTTAATCAGAGATCCAAGCACAATGTAAAAGCCGTTTTTAATTTGGAAGTGTAAATCTCATAAAATTACAAGAGATGAGAAAGCATATCACTCTAATCGAACAACCAAGAGCCAATTTATGGCTGTTTTTATTTTGGATACCTAAATCACGCAATAACACTCAAAATAGCAAAAATATCCCTCTATTTTGATAGCCGAGCACCAAGTTACTGCCATTTTTAATTTGGATGCATAAATCTTGGCTAATTATAAGAAATGGTGAAATTATCACTCTAATTAGACAGCCGAGCACCAAGTTATAATGTCTTTTAATTTGGATCCACAAATCACCTAAAAATACATGACGTGATGAAAATATCATGCTAATTGGACATCGAGCGCCAAGTTATGACCTTTTTTATTTTGGATGCATAACTCTAGTAAACATTCACGAAATGACAAACAGTATAACTCTAATCGGACAACCAAGCGTCAAGTTAAAGCTGTTTTGAACGTGAATGCGTAAATCTTATAAAAATGCAAGAAACGATGAAAAATATCACTCTTAGTAGACAACCAATTTCCAAGTTATAGTTGCATTTAATTTAGATGCACAAATCGGATATAAATAAAAAGAAATGATGGGAAATATCTCTCCAACCAGACACCCAAGGGTTAAGTTATAGCTATTTTTAGTTTAGATGCGTAAATCTAATAAAAATACACGAAATGAGAAAAATATCGCCCTAATCGGAGATTCGACCACCAAGTTATAGCAATTTTTAATTTGGATGTGTAGACCTTAAAAAAATACGCAAAAAAACAAAAAAGTATCACTCTAATCAGACATATGAACCCTAAAATATTACCTTTTTTAATTTGGATGCAAAAATATCATATCAATACATGAAATGACAAAAAAATATGACTCCAATCAGATAACAATGTGTTAACTTATTGCCGTTTTACTGTCGAAGTATAAATCATGGAAAAATTCACAATATGATCACTCTAATCGGACATCCGAGTGCCAAGTTGTAACCATTTTTAATTTCGATGCAAAAATCTTGTGCCAATACATGAAATGACAAAAAATATCAAACCAATCAGACGACCGAGCGCCAACTTATCACCGTTTTTACGGTCGATTCGTAAATCATGTAAAAATTCATAAAATGAAAAAAATAACACGCTTATCGGATAATCGAGTACTAAGTTATACCCGTTTGTGATTTGGAAACAAAGATCTTGTAACAATAAACAAAATGATTATAAATATAGCTTTAATTAGAGATCCGAGCACTAAGTAATGGCTGTTTTCAATTTGGATGCGTAAATCTCATAAAATTACACGAAATAAGAAGACTTATCACTCTCTGTATGACCAAGCGCTTGGTAAAAATACACGAAATGATGAAAATATCCCTTTAGTTAGATACCTAAGTACCAACTTATAGCCATTTTTAATTGGGATGCATAAATCTACGCAAAAATGACAAGAAATGATGAAAAATATCACTTTAAGTGAACAACCAAGCACCAAGAAATAATGGTTTTAATTTGGACCCATAAATCACTTAAAAATACATGACATGATGAAAAATATTACAGTAATCGGACATCCGTGTGCCAAGTTATAGCCGTTTTTTATTTGGATGCATAACTCGAGTAAAAATTCAAAAAATGACAAATAGTATAACTCTAATCGGACAACCGAGCATTAAGTAAAAGACGTTTTGAATGTGGATGTGTAAATCTTGTAAAAATGCACGAAATGATAAAAAATATCACTCTTATCGGACACCCAAGCAATAAGTTATAACAACTTTTTACATGGATGCATAGACAACAAAAAATTACTCGAAATGATAAAACATATCACTCCAACTGGACATCCGAGCATCAAGTTATAAACTTTTTTTACTTTGGATGCAAAAATCTCGTACCAATACACGACATGACAAAAATATCACTCTAATCTAACAACAAAACATGAAATTTTCGCCCTTTTTACTGTCAAAGCATAAATCATGTAAAAATTCACAAAATGATAAAAATATCACACTAATCAGACAACCATGCACCAAGTTATAGCCGTTTTTAATTTGGATGCATAAAAATACACGAAATGATAAAAATATCACCCTAGTTTGAGTACCGAGCACCAAGTTGTAGAAGTTTTTTAGTTGGATGCGTAGACCTCGAAAAATACATGAAATGACAAAAAAAAAAATATCACCCTAATTAGACATCTAAGCACGAAGTTATTGTTGCTTTTAATTTGGATGCGAAAATCTTACACCAATAAACGAAATGACGAACAATATCATTTCAATTGGACAACAGAGCGTTAACTTATCACCATTTTTATTGTCGATGCATAAATCATGTAAATATTCATAGAATGATGAGAATATCACACTAGTCAGAAAACCAAACACCAAGTTATAGTTGTTTTTAATTTGGACGTGTAAATGACATAAAAATACACGAAATGAGAAAACATATCACTCTAGCCATACAATCAAGTGCCAAATTGTAGCCATTTTTACTTTTGATGCATAACTTATGTAAAAATACACGAAATGATGAAAATATCCCTCTACTTAGGTACTCGAGCACCAATATATAACCGTTTTTAATTCGGATACGTAAATCTTGGCAAATTACTAGAAATGATGAAAATTTCACCCCATTTAGAAACTGTGCACGAACTTATCATGGTTTTCAATTTGGATCCAAAAATCACATAAAAATACATGACATGAAAAAAAATTTCACGCTAATCGAACGTCTGAGCGCCAAGTTATAACCATTTTTGAATTGGATGCATAACACTGGTGAAAATTCATGAAATGAGGAATAATATACCTTTATTTGGATAACCGAGCTAAGTTAAAGCCGTTTTGAACATGGATGCATAAATCTTGTAAAAATACACAAAGCGACAAAAAATATCACTCTTATTAGACACCAAGAACCACGTTATAATTGTATTTAATTCTGATGTATAAATCGGGCAAAAATAAAAAGAAATGATGAGAAATATCTCTCCAATCGGACACCCGAGTGGTAACTTATAACCATTTTTAGTTTGGATGCATAAATCTCACAAAATACAAGAAACTACATATCACTCTAATTAGAGTCTCGTGAACCAAGTTATAGCAGTTTTTTATATGGATGTATAAACCACAAAAAAGGACATGAAATGATAAAAAATGTAACTCTAATCGGATATCTGAGCACCGAGTTATAGCCATTTTTAAGTTGGATACAAAAATATCGTATCAATACAAGAAATGATGAAAAATATCACTCCAATAGGATAATAGAACATCAACCTATTGCTCTTTTCACTGTCGATGCACAAATCATGTAAAAATTCACAAAATGATCACTCTAATCAAACATCCGAGCACAAAGATCTAATCATTTTCAATCTGGATGTGAAAATCTCGTACCAATACACGAAATGATGAAAAATATCACTCCAATCAGATGACAGAGCATTAACTTATCACCGATTTCATGGTCGATGTGTAAATCATGTAAAAATTCATAAAATGAAAAACCATTATCACACTATTCAAACAACCGAGCACCAAGTTATAGCCATTTTTCATTTGGAAACGTAAATCTCGCAAAAATAAATGAAATGAATAAAAATATAGCTTTAATCCGAGATCTAAGCACTAAGAAATAGCCATTTTTAATTTGGATGTGTAAATCTCGTAAAATTATGCAAAACGAGAAAATATATCACTTTGACCGTATAACCAATTGCCAAGTTATAGCCGTTTTTATTTTGGATGCGTAAATCACGTAATAACACTTGAAATGACAAAAATATCCCTCTATTGGATACCCAAGCACCAAGTAATAGCCGTTTTTAATTTGGATGCGTAAATCTTGGCAAATTACAAGAAATGGTAAAAATATCACTCTAACTGGACAACCGAGCACCAAGTGATAGCTGTTTTTAATTTGGATCCTCAAATCATGTAAAAATATCATGCTAATCGGACACTCAAGTGCCAAGTTATAATTGTTTTTAATTTGGATGCGTAACTCTGGTAAAAATTCACGAAATGATGAACAATACAATCTTAATCGCACAATTGAGCATCAAGTTAAAGCTGTTTTGCACATGGATGCATAAATCTTTTAAAAATTCATGACCTGACAAACAATATAACTCTTATCAGACATCCAAGGGCCAAGTTATAGTCGTTTTTAATTTGGATGATAAATCAGGTAAAAAGAAAAGGAAATGATGAGAAAATATCTCTCAATTGGACACCCAATGTTAAGTTATAGGTGTTTTTTGTTTAGATGCACAAATCTCATAAAAATACATGAAACAAAAGAAATATCACTCTAATCAGAGTTTTAAGCCCCAAATTATAGCAAATTTTAATTTGGATGCGTAGACCACAAAATAAAACACAAAATGACAAAACAATATTACTTTAATCGGACATCCGAGTGCCAGGTTATAACCATTTTTGATTTGGTTGTGAAAATCTCGTATCAGTACACGAAATGATGAGAAATATCACTGTAATCGGATAATGGAGCGTCAACTTATCACCCTTTTTTCTAGTTGATGTGTAAATCATGTAAAAATTCAAAAAATGATAAAAATATCACACTAATCGAACAACCGAGCACCAAGTTATTGTCGTTTTTAATCTGTGCACGTAAATAACGTAAAAATACGTGAAATGATTAAAAATATATCTTTAATCTGACATCTGAGCACTAAGTAATATATCGTCTTTTATTTGGAAGACATATCACTCTAACCGTACAATTAAGTGCCAAGTTATAGCCCTTTTTTTTCATGCGAAAACCATGTGAAAATACGCTAAATGAAAAAAATATCCCTCTACATAGATACTTGAGCGCCAAGTTATGGCCATTTTTAATTGGGATGCATAAATCTCGGCAAATCATGAAAAATAACGAAAATATCACTCTAGCTGGACAATCGAGCACAGAGTTTGGTGGTTTTTAATTTGGATCCACAAATCACATAAAAATATATGACATGATGAAAAATATTATGCTAATCGAACATCCATGCGCCAAGTTGTAACCATTTTTAATTTGGATCCTAACTCTAGTAAAAAGTCATGAAATAACGAACAATATAACTCTAATGAGACAACTGAGCGTCAAGTTAAAGTAATTTTGAATGTGGATGCATAAGTCTTGTAAAAATGCATGAAGTGATCAACGATATCACTCATGTCGGTCCCAAGCACCAATTATGGAAATTTTTTTATTTGGATACGTAAATCTAGAAAAAATATACGAAATGACAAAAAATATCACTCGAATTAGACATCCAAGTACCATGTTATAACCTTTTTTAATTTGGATGCGAAAATCTCGTATCAATACATGAAATGAAAAAAAATATCACTCTGATTGGACAATAGAGCATCAACTTGTCGTTGTTTTTATTGTTGGTTCGTAAATCATGTAAAAATTCACAAAATGATAAAAATACCACACTAATTGGACAACCGAGAACCATGTTATAGCTGGTTTCAATTTGGACACATAAATCCCACAAAAATACACAAAATGATTAAAAATTATATTTAATCGGAGATACGAGCACTAAGTAATTGCTGTTTATAATTTGGACGCGTAAATCTCGTAAAATTACACGATCCACAAATGATGTAAAAATACATGACATGAGGAAAAACATCACACCAATCGGACATTTGAGTGCCAAGTTATAACTGCTTTTAATTTGGATGCGTAATTCTTGTAAAATTCATGAAATGACGAATGATATCACTCTAATCGAACATCCAAGTGCTAAGTTATCGCCGCTTTTAGTTTCGAAGCATAAATCTCATAAAAATACACAAAATGACAAAAATATCGCCCTAATCGATGTTCGGAGCACCAAGTTGTAGAAGCTTTTAATTTCGATGCGTAGATCTGAAAAAAATACATGAAATGACAAAAAATATCACTCCAATTGGATATCCGAGCGCCAAATTATCATTGTTCTTAAATTGGATGAGAATATCTAGTACCAATACACAAAATGACAAAAAAACTCACTCCAATAGAGCAATAGAGCAACTTATCACGGTTTTTATTGTCGATGCATCAATCATGCATAAATTCACAAAATGAAAAACATATCACACTAATCGGACAACCAAACACCAAGTAATATCCATTTTTAATTTGGATGAGTAAATCTCGTAAAAATACACAAAGATATTATAAATATAGCTTTAATCAGAGATCGGAGCTCTAAGTAATAGCCATTTTTAATTTGGATGCATAAATCTCGTAAAGTTACATAAAATGAGAAAATATATCACTCTAAACATACAACCAATTGCCAAGTTATAGCCATTTTTATATTCAATGTGTAAGTCACATAAAATTACTTAAAATGATAAAAATATCCCTTTACTTAGATACCCGAGTGCCAAGTTAAGGCCGTTTTCAATTCGAATGTGTAAATCTTCGCCAATTACAAGAACTAATGAAAATATCACCATAATTGGATAACCGAGCACCAACTTATAGCGGTTTTTAATTTGGATCCACAATTTATGTAAACTCACATGACATGATGAAAAATATCATCCTAATTGGACATCCGAGTGCCAAGTTATAACCATTTTTAATTTGACTACGTAACTCTGGTAGAAATTCAAGAAATGACGCACAATATAACTCTAATCAGACAACTTAGCATCAAGTTAAAGCTGTTTTGAACATGGATGCGTAAATCTTGTAAACATTCACGAAATGGCAAAAAATACCACTCTTGTCAGACATCCAAAGGCTATGTTATTGTCGTATTCAATTTGGATGCATGAATCGGGTAAAATGAAAAAAAAATGTTGAGCAATATCCACCTAGTCGGGCTCCTAAACGGTAAGTTATAGCCATTTTTAGTTAGCATGTGTAAATCTAACAAACATACACGAAATGAAAAAAAAAATATCACTCTAATCAGAATTCTAAGCACCAAATTATGACTATTTTTAATTTAGATGCGCAGACCTCAAAATAATACACAGAATGACAAAAAAATATCACTCTAATCAGACATCTAAGCGCCAAGTGATAACTGTTTTTAATTTAGATGTGAAAATATCATATCAATACATGAAATGATGAAAAATGCCACCACAATCGGACAACAGAGTGTCAACTTATCGCCGCGTAAATCACATAAAAATTCACAAATGATAAAAGTATCACACTAATCGGATAACCGAGCACTGAGTATAACCGTTTTTCATTTGGACACGTAAATCTCATAAACATACACGAAATGATTAAAAATATATCTTTAATCAGACATCCAAGCACTAAGTAATAGCTATTTTTAATTTGGATGCGTAAATCTCGTAAAATTACAAGAAATGGAAAAACATGTCACTCTAACCGTACAACCGAGTGCCAAGTTAAAGCCATTTCTATTTTTGATGCATAAATCATGTAAAAATAAATGAAATGATAAGAAAATCCCTTTACTTAGATTACCGAGTGACAAGTCAAAGCCATTTTTAATTGGAATGCATAAATCTAGGCAAATTATAAGAAATGACGAAAATATCACTCTAATTGGAAAACCAAGTACCAAGTTACAGTGGTTTTTAATTTGGATCCACAAATCACGTAAAAATACATGACTTGATGAAAAATGTCATGCTAATCGGACATCCATTCACCAAGTTAGAACAATTTTTAATTTGGATGCATAACTCTGGTAAAAATTCACGAATTGATAAACAATATCACTCTAATTGGACAACCGAGCATCAAGTTAAAGCCGTTTTTGAATGCGGATGCATACATCTTGTAAAAATGCTCGAAATGGCTAAAAATACCACTCCTACGGGACACCCAAGCACCAAGTTATAGCAGTTTTTTATTTCAATGCATAGACCTCAAAAAAATACATGAAATGGCAAAAAATATCACTCTAATCACACATCCAAGTGCCATGTTGTATCCTTTCTTAATTTGGATGCAAAAAACTCGTATCAATGCATGAAATGGTAAAAAAAATATCACTAAAATCAGGCAATAGAGCATCAACTTATCATTGTTTTTATGGTCGATGCATAAATCATGAAAAAATTCATAAAATGATAAAAATGTCACACGAATCAGACAATCGATCGCCATGTTATAGCTATTTTTAATTTACACACGAAAATCTCCTAAAAATATAGGAAATAATTAAAATATGTCTTTAAACAGACATCCCAGTGCTAAGCAATAGCAGTTTTTAAATTGGATGCCTAAATTCCATAAAATTAGATGAAATGAAAAAACATATCACTCTAACCGTACAACCAAGCGCCAAGTTATAGCCGTTGTTATTTTTGATGCATGAATCACGTAAAAATAAATGAATTGATGAAAATATCCCTACAACTTAGATTCCCAAGCACCAAGTCATAGCCACCTTTCATTGGAATACGTAAATCTAGGTAAATTATAAGAAATTACGAAAATATCACTCTAATTGGATAACTGAGCACCACGTTATAGCGGTTTTTAATTTGGATCCACGAATCATGTAAAAATACGACATGATGAAAATATCATGCTAATCAGACATCCGTGCACCAAGTTATAACCATTTTTAATTTGGATCCACAACTCTGGTCAAAATTCATGAAATGACAAATAATATGACTCTAATCGGATAACCAAGCATCAAGTTAAAGCCGTTTTGATTGTGTATGTGTACATCTTGTAAAAATGCTCGAAATGGCTGAAAATACCACTCCTACTGGACACCAAAGCACCAAGTTATAGTAGTTTTTTTTATTTCGATGCATAAGCCTCAACGAAATACACGAAATGGCAAAACAATATCACTCTAATCACACATCCAAGCGCCATGTTATATCCTTTCTTAATTTGGATGCAAAAATCTCGTGTCAATGCATGAAATGATTTAAAAATATCACTACAATCAGGTAACTGAGCATCAACTTATCGTCGTTTTTATGGTCGATATGTAAATCATGAAAAAATTCACATAATGATAAACATATCATATAAATTAGACAGCCGACCACCATGTTATAGCCGTTTTTAATTTGGACACGAAAATCTCCTAAAAATATAGGAAACGATTAAAAATATGTCTTAAAACAGACATAGCAGCACTAAGTAATAGCCGTTTTTAAATTGGCTACTTAAATCCCATAAAATTACATGAAATGGGAGAACATATCACGCTAACCCTACAACTTAGTGCCAAGTTATAGCCGTTTTTATTTTTAATGAATAAATCACGTAAAAATACACGAAAAGATGAAAATATCCCTACAACTTAGATTCTCAAGCACCAACTCAAAGCCATTTTTCATTGGAATGTGTAAATCTAGGTAAATTACAAGAAATTATGAATATATCACTCTAATTGGACAACCAAGCACCAAGTTATAGCGGTTTTCAATTTAGATCCACGAATCACGTAAAAATAAATGACATGATGAAAATATCATGCTAATCGGACATCCGTGAGCCAAGTTATAACCACTTTTAATATCGATACGTAACTTTGGTAAAAATTCACAAAATGAAAAATAATATAACTCTAATTGGACAACCAAGCATTAAGTTAAAGCCGTTTTGAATGTGGATGCGTAAATCTTGTAAAAATACATGAAATGACAAAAAATATCACTCCTATCTGACACTAAGCACCACGTTATAGTAGCTTTTTATTTGGATGCGTAGACCTTAAAAATACATCAAAAGTATAACTCTAATCAAACATCCAAGAGCCATGTTATAACCTCTTTTAACTTGGATGCGAAAATCTCATATCAATACACAAAATGACAAAAAATCATTGCAATCGAGCAACAGAGCATCAACTTATCACTGTTTCTTTGGTCGATGCATAAATCATGTAAAAATTCACAAAATTATAAAAATATGACACCAATTGGACAACCGAGCACCAAGTTATAGCTGTTTTTAATTTGGATAAGTAAATCCTATAAAAATACACAAAATGATTAAAATTATATCTTTAATCAGAGATTCGAGCGTTAAGTAATAGTCGCTTTTAATTTGGACACGTAAATTTCATATAATTACAAGGTCCACAAATCACATAAAAATATATGACATGATAGAAAAAACATCACGCTAATCGGACATTCGAGCTCCAAGTTATAACCATTTTTAATTTGGATGCATAATTCTAGTAAAAATTCATGAAATGACGAACAATATAGCCATTTTTAGTTTGGATGCATAAATCTCATAAAAGTACATGAAATGACAAAAATGTCACCCTAGTTAGTGTCTCGAGCACCAAGTAGTAGCAATTTTTAATTTGGATGAATAGACCTCAAAAAATACATAAAATGACAAAAAATATCACTCCAATCGGATATCTGAGCGTTAAGTTACGACTGTTCTTAAATTGGACGCAAAAATCTCGTACTAGTACATGAGATGAAGAAAATCTCTTTCCAATAAAACAACAGAGCGTTAAATTATCATTGTTTTATTGTCAAGGCATCAATCATGTAAAAATCACAATATGAAAAAAATATCATACTAATCAGACAACCGAACACCAAGTTATATCCGTTTTTAATTTGGACACATAAATCTCATAAAAATAGAAGAAATGATTACAAATATAGCTTTAATAAGAGATCCGAGCTCTCTAAGTAATAGCCGTTTTCAATTCGGATGTGTAAATCTCGTAAAATTACACAAAAATGAGAAAACAAATAACTTTAACCATACACCAAGTGCCACGTTAGTTGTTTTTATTTTTGATGCATAAATTACGTAAAATACAAAACATGATGAAAATAGCCTTCTACTTAGACATCCGAGTGCCAAGTTATATCAGTTTTTAATTCGAATGCGTAAATGTTGGAAAAAAATATCACTTGTATCAGACACACAAGTGCCAAGCTATAATTGTATTCAATTTGGATGCATAAACCGAGTAAAAATAAAAAGAAATGATGAGAAATATCTCTCCAATTGGACACCTGAGCAGTATGTTATAGCAATTTTAAGTTTGGACGCATAAATCTCATGAAAAACACAAAACGAAAAAAATGTCACTTTAGTCGGAGTCCCGAGCACCAAGCTACAGTAGTTTTATTTTGGATGCATATACCTTAAACAAAACATGAAATGACAAAAAAATATCCCTCTAATAAAACATCTGAGCGCCAAGTTATAATCGTTTTTAATCTGGATGTGTAAATAGCGTATCAATATACGAAATGACGAAAAATATCACCTCGAAACTTGTCGCCGTTTTTATTGTCGATACGTAAATCATGAAAAAGTTTACAAAATAATCACTCCAATCAAACATCTAAGTGCCAAGTTATAACTATTTTTATTTTGGGTGTGAAAATCTCATTCCAATGCATGATGTGATGAAAAATATCCCTCCATTTGGACGATAGAGCGTCAACTTATCACCATTTTTATGGTCAATGCATAAATCATGTAAAAATTCACAGAATGAAAAAAATACCACACTAATCGAACAACCAAGCACCAAGTTATAGCCGTTTTTTATTTGGACACGTAAATCTTGTAAAAATAAATGAAATTATTAAAAATATATCTTTATTCAAAGATCCAAGTGCTATGTAATAGCCATTTTTAATTTGGAAACATAAATCTCGTAAAATTACACGAAATGAGAAAACATACCTCTCTAACCGTACAACCAAGTGCCATGTTATAACCGTTTTTAATTTGGACAACGTAAATCTCGTAAATTACATGAAATGATTAAAAATATATCTTTTATATGACATCCAAGTGCTACGTAACATCTGTTTTTAAAAATTTATACAAAACAAGAAAACGTATCAATTTAACCATACAACCAATTGCCAAGTTATATCCGTTTTTATATTTGATGTGTCAATCACATAAAAATACTCAAAATGATGAAAATGTCCCTCTACTTAGATACCGGAGTTCCAAGTTAAAGCCGCTTTCAGTTCGAATGCATAAATCTTGACAAATTACGGGAAATGATGAAAACATCACCCTAATTGGATAAACGAGCATCAACTTATAGCAGTTTTTAATTTGGATCCACAAATCACGTAAAAGCACATGACATGACAAAAAATATCACTTTAATCGGACATCTGAGCACAAGTTATAGATGTTTTTAATTTGGGACCCATTTTTTTTATCCTTTGACAAAAAGATTCATTCCTGTCATAAAAAATAGGAGGTAGAGCCAATAAAGATATCTTTTTTGATTCATCCCTAGAGTTGAATACCTTATTAAAGAATTGTTTTTGATCCAATCCGTAGGAATTGATAGAAAAGGAAAATCCCTTATGATAAAATCCCTTATGATATGAGAATATCCTATCAATACACAAAATGAAGAAAATATCACTCCAATTGGAAAACAGATTATCAAATTATCACCATTTTTACTTTCGAGGGGTAAATCACGTAAAAATACGTGACGTGATGAAAAAATCATGTTAATCGGACATCCAAGTACCAATTTATAATTATTTTCAATTTGAATGCATAACTCTAGTAAAAAGTCACGAAATGACAAACAATATAACTTTAGCAAGACACTTGAGTGCTAAGTTATAGCTATTTTTTATTTGGATAGGTAACTCTGGTAAAAATTTATGAAATGACAAACTATATAACTCTAATCGGACAACCGTGCATTAAGTTAAAGCCGTTTCAAATGGGGATATGTAAATCTTGTAAAAATTCAAAAAATGACGAAAACTATCACTGTACTTAGATACCCAAGCACCAAGTTATAGCCATTCTTGATTTGATGCATAAATCTTGGCTAATTACAAGAAATGGTAAAAATATCACTCTAATTAGACAACCGAGCACCAATTAATAGCGGTCTTTAATTTGGATCTACAAATCATGTAAAAATACATGACGTGATGAACAAATGTCATGCTAATTGAACATCTATGTGCCAAGTTATAACAATTTTTTATTTAGATGCGTAACACAGGTAAAAACTCACAAAATAGCGAACAATGTAACTCTAATCAGACAACCGAGCATCGAGTTAAAGCCGTTTTGATTGTGGATGATTAAATCCTGTAAAAATGCATGAAATGGAAAAAACATCACTCCTACTGGACAACAAACACCATGTTATAGCAATTTTTTATTTGGAGGTGTAGACCTCAAAAGAAATACCTAAAATGACAAAAAATATCACTCTAATCGGACATCGAAGCACGAAGTTATAAAATTTTTAATTTTGATGCAAAAATCTCATAACAATTCATGAAATGATGAATAATATATCTCTAATTGGACACTTGAGCACTAAGTTATTGCCGTTTTTAGTTTGGATGCATAAATCTCATAAAAATACATGAAACGACAAAGATATCACCCTAGTTGGAGTCCCGAGCACCAAGTTGTTGTAGTTTTTAACTTGGACGCATTGACCTCGAAAAAATAGATGGAATGACAAAAAATATCACTCTAATCAGACATCCGAGCTCCAAGTTATAACTATTTGTAACATGGATGTGAAAATGTCGCACCAATACACGAAATGACGAAAGATATCACTCCAATCAGACAACAGAGCGTCAATGTTATACCGTTTTATCGTCTATGCGTAAATCATGTAAAAATTCACAAAATGATAAAAAAATATCACACTAATCAGACAATCAAACACCAAGTCATAACCATTTTTAATTTGGACACATAAATTATGTAAAAATACACGCATGATCACAAATATAGCTTTAATCAGAGATTTGAGTGCTAAGCACTAGCCGCCGTTTATAATTTGGTTGCGTAATTCTCGTTAAACTACATGAAATGACAAAACAAATCACTTTAACCACATAACCAAGCGCCTAGTCACGACTGTTTTATTTTTGATGCGTAAATCACGTAAAAATACATGAAATGACGAAAATATCTCTCCACTTAGAATCCCAAGCGCCAATTTATAGCCATTTTTAATTGGGATTCATAAATTTAGGCAAATTACAAGAAATGACAAATATGTCACCCTAATTGGTAATCGAGCACCAAGTTATAGCGGTTTTTAATTTGGATTGGCAAATCATGTAAAAACACATGACATGATGAAAAATATTATGCTAATTAAACATTTTTGTGCCAAGTTATAACAATTTTTAATTTGGATGCATAACTCTGGTAAAAATTACCAAATGACGAACAAGATAACTCTAATCGGATGACCGAGCATCAAGTTAAAGCTGTTTTGAATGTGGATGCATAAATCTTGTAAAAATGCATGAATTGATGAAAAATATCACACCTATTGAACACCTAAGCAACAAGCTATAGCAATTTTCTATTAGGATGCATGGACCTCAAAAAAAATACACGAAACAACAAAAAATATCACTCTAATCGGACATTCAAGTGCCAAGCTTTAACCTTTTTTTGGTTTGGATGTGTAACTCTGGTAAACATTATGTAACGATGAACAATTTAACTTTAATCGGACAACTGAGCATCAAGTTAAAGCCGTTTTTAATGTGGATGCGTAAATCTTGTAAAAATGCATGAAATGATGAAAATATCACTCTTATTAACACCCAAGCACAAGGTTATAGCAGTTTTGTATTTGGATGAGTAGATCTCAAAAGGTACCCGAAATGACAAAAAATATCCCTCTAATCGGACATCGAAGCACCAAGTTACGACCTTTTTTAATTTGGATGCGAAAATCTCATATCAATACACAAAATGACAAAAGCTATCACTCCAATTGAGAACAGAGCATCAACTTATCGCCCTTTTTATTGTTGATGCGTAAATCATGTAAAAATTCCCAAATGATAAAAATATCACACTAATCAGACAATCGAGCACCAAGTTATAGTCGTTTTTCATTTGGACACATACATCTCATAAAAATACGTGAAATGAGTAAAAATGTATCTTTAATTAGCGATCGGAGTGCTAAATAACTGTCATTTTTAATTTGGATGTGTAAATCTCAAAAAAATAAACGATCCACCAATCACGTAAAAATGCATGACATGTTGAACAACATCAAGTTAATTAGACATCCGAACGCTAAGCTAAAATATTTTTTAATTTGGATGCGTATCTCTAGTAAAAATTCATGAAATAATGAACAATATAACTCTAGTCCAACAATCGACCATCAAGTTGAAGCCGTTTTGAACGTAGATGTGTAAATCTTGTCAAAATGCACAAAGTAACGAAAAATATCACTCCTATCGTGCACAAAGTGACTACAATTTTTAATTTGGAAATGGGACTATCATATCAATACAAAAAATGACAAAAAATATCACTACAATCAGACAACAGAGTGTCAACATATCACTGTTTTTACTGTCAATGGGTAAATCATGTAAAAATACGTGAGGTGATGAAAAATATCATGCTAATCGGATATCAGAGCACTAAGTTATAACTATTTTTAATTTAGACACATAACTTTGGTAAAAATTAACGAAGTGATGAACGATATAACTCTAATCTAACGATCGAGCATTAAGTTAAAGCCATTTTAAATGTGGATGCGTAAATCTTGTGAAAATACACGAAGTAACGAAAAATATCACTCCTATTGGACATGCAAGCGCCAAGTTATAGTCGTATTAAATTTGGATGCATAAATCGGGTAAAAATAAAAAAGAAATGATGGGAACTATTGACTGCTTCAAGAAATTGTATCTAAAATTACCCCCAAGTGTAAGGGTGTTCAATGTAGTTTTAACTTTGTTAGGGATTATATTGTAATTGGCAAATTCATAATCAAAACAATATTAATTAAAGTGTCATGTAACTACTAGACTTAGTATAGG
>QLOD02167215.1:0-12402 GCA_003260245.2 Sideroxylon spinosum
CTGTAGATGTTGAATATGAGTACCCGAGTCTTTGCTTTTAACCACCATATCATCAATGTAAACCTCCATAATCTTACTAAGGTCATCTTTAAACATCTTGGTGATCATTCTTTGGTAAGTGGCTCCGGCATTCTTCAACCCAAATGGAATGACTTTATAATAATAAACCCCCTTGGGGGTGATAAAAGAAGTTTTTTCCTGATCGAGTCCGTACACGGGGATTTGATGGTAACCTCGATATGCATCCAAAAAAGACATTTGCAAACTCCCGGCGGTCGAATCGACTAGCTGATCGATTTTAGGTAACGGGAACGCGTCCTTTGGACATGCTTTATTTAAATTCGTGTAGTCAACACAGACTATCCACTTTCCGTTCTTTTTGTTCACGACTACCGTATTGGCGAGTCATTGTAGGTAAGATACTTCCCTAATGGCTCCAGCCTCAAGTAGTTTTTCGACTTCTTCCAGAACAGCCTCAGTATGTTGAAGTGCGGACCTCCGGGCCTTTTGGACCACTGGTCTTGCCCCAGGCTCCACGTTAAACTTATGGCTCATGAATTCAGGGGAAATACCTGGCATCGCTTGGGTCGTCCAGGCGAACGTTCCAACATTTTTCCGCAGTGTCTCCGCCAGTTCCAACTTTTCCTCGGCCCTTAGATCAGAGCCGATCAGAAAAAACCTCCCTCGATCAGTCGGATCAGCACAGACTTTCTAAGCTCTCAACGGCTTTCTTTTCGGGATCTCCGTTGACATCATCGATTTTGAGGGTGTCCTCGGGCAGTTCAGTGAGTTGAACCTGCTTGGGAAGAGTCCTCGATCCCAACGCTGCAGTGAAACATCTCCTAGAGGCGTCCTGATCGCCCCTGATCTCGACTACCTCCCCGTCGTAGGGGAACTTCAGAACTTGATGGTACGTTGACAGTACCGCTTTGAGGGCATGTATCCACGACCTTCCCACAATAGCATTATAAGAAGATGGGGCTTCGACCACAGTAAATTCTACATCATGTTGAACTGGACCAGTTCGGACGGGGATAATCACTTTTCCCAAGGGCCAAATTGGCACCGAATTGAACTCGATCAGGGGAGATACAGCCGGCTCGAGATCCTCCTCCATCAAATCGAGTTTCTTGAACAAGCCGGGGAACATAACTTCCGTCGAACTCCTAGGGTCAACCAAAATTGTCCTCACCTCTGAATCGAACATCCCCAAGGTGATCACCAGAGCATCATTATGGGGTTGCTGGACCTCGGAGTGTTCCTTTATATCAAAATTGATTTCCTGAACGGCCTCCATTCGATGGCGTTTGCTCGGAGAGCCCGAAACTCTGCAAACCTCCCTTATACTACCCGCAGGACTTCCCGTAACTCGCGGGGAATGCTCCATGTGTATGACATGGATGACGGCTGGTCTCTGTACGTCCCTTCTTTCCCTATTCCTCGGGGGTGGCTGGGGCCCATTCATGTAAGGCCCTTCATCGATCCTCTCTTCCCTTCTTTCTTGGTTCCCCCGCTGTGCTCAGGAAAACTCTTCTTCGTTCCCGGCCTTAGATTTGTCGATGAAATCTTTCAGGTGTCCCTCTTTCACTAAATCCTCCAAGTGGAATCGTAGGGAGCGACACTCCCCAGTACGGTGCCCCCGATCCTGGTGATAAGAACAGTAGTCCTTGTGGTCCTCTTTCCCTGGGAAGTCGGAGAGCTTTCTCGGCCAGCGGAAATATGGCTTGTCTTTAATCTGGGGGAGAATTCTGAAAATGGGCTCCTTGAAAATCCTGTTGATAGCTTCGAACACCGATTTGCCCTCCCTGATAAAGTTCGGCCTTCTCCCTTGATCTTTTTCTTTCTTAACAACTGGTGCCTTGGTTTTCCTATGTTGAAGAGGCCTGATTTCATCTTCCACCTTGGCATATTTCTCGATCCTGTACGTAAGATCAGACATAGTTGCTGTCGGTTTTTTTGTCAGCGATAGCCATAACTTGTTGCCTCTTTGTAAACCCAACTTGAATGAAGTAACGGCTAACTACTCAGAACATCCATCAACTTCATTGTAAAGTTTCATATACCTTTGGGAGTAGTCTTTCAAACACTCGCCGTTCTTCTTTTTCAATGTTAAGAGCACGTCAGGGTTTTTCGGCTGCTTAGCGTTAGCCAAGAATCTACTGACGAACTCCTCGGTAAGCTGTTGCCAACAACTAATACTTCCGGGGGGAAGTTTATGGAACCATTGGAGTGCCGTATCCCCCAGGCTCGAAGGGAAAACTTTACACATCAACCCATCGTTTGAGCTCCAAAGCGCCATCGCCTGAACGTAGTGGCGATAATAGGCCAGGGGGTCACCCTTGCTGTCATAAAGGGTGAACAGCGGCATCTGAAACTTCTTAGGGGGCTCCGCCTAGGATATTTCTTCAATAAAAGGGGTGGCGATTATTCTTCCAAGTGCCTTTCTGGCCATCATTCACGTACTCTGGTCTGAAACACGTTCCCAACTATACTTCACCCCCATCGTTCTTCTGGCTTTGACGGTCTTCCTTCGCCCTGCCATGATTAGATCTTCACTTGAAGAATCATCACTCGATTCAGGATACCCTTTCTGGTGATGGTGTCTTCTCGTCTGCACTGCTTCCCTCTGTAGTGGTCTAACAGATGTCCCGTCTCAGGTTTAGAAGACCTTTGTCCGCCGGGTCTGAAATAGACGAATGTCTTCATTCCCTGAAGCATTTGCGATCCTCCTATTAGGATTCGCGTGCCCAACTCTGTAGCATGGGTCGTCTACAACCACTCTCTCCCCTTCAACATCTTGACCCTGTATTTCGTCATAAAGAGTATCCATGCTTTCACTGGAATGAGCATCGAGAGAATCGCCTTCTGGTCGAGCATGAGTTATAGCCTTTCCTTTCTCCCTACTTAGCTCTAGTAGGATTTCCTCCAACTCTGCCTGCTTCGCACTCGCCTTCTCCTACAATTCCTTCCTACGCTTGATAGCTTCTGGGCTTTCAATCGTTCTTTTTCTGTCGGACTCCAGACCTGGAGTTCGTACAACCAAGGAGCTGCCTCTCTGTAACGGGGGAGTTTGATCAGCCCCCTTTCCAGGCAACGGTAGGGGGTCGTATTTCTGCCAGAAGTCATTTCTCGTTCCAGAGAGCGTTAGTTTTCTCACAGTCAACGGGATACGGGGAATCGAAAAAGAAATATCCCCACGGTGGGCGCCAAATGTTCGGCTATAAAAAGGAATGCTGTCGAAAGTGCTCGTCACGTCCACAAAAGCACAATCGACCAACCCTGGAAAAGAAAGAAAGTTAGGAGAAGAGGCCAAGGAGAGTCCCCTACCACGATCTCTCTGATACTTAAGTCAGGAAAGACTAACTTGATCAGAATTCAAATTGACAGCACTTTGTGGATGAAGTTTGAGCGTACCTTGGAAATGTTGTTTTTCTTTCTATATATAGTCCAAAGATAATAATATATTAATTTTCAATGATTAGGAGTCTGATGATTGCTCTTCTTATTTGGGGAGATTTGCTTTCCATAAACGTACATCCGCATTTAATGCTGCCCCCATTGTATTATATGAACGTCATGTGGTATTAAATGCGCGTGGGAATAAACGGAAGGATTGTGTGCGATGTAACCTTTTAAACTCTGTACAAATGTCCCACCTGTCTACCACTTATCAGATGTGGTGCCCCTTTACGTAATGAAATAATCGTAAGCTAGCTAATGTAACTTAATTATAAGTATTCATGCAATCCTCCCCTCCCTCGGTACGTATTCCATTCGGAGAAATATCTCCTGAGCACGACAGAACAATGATACGATGCTCGGGAATGTGCCACGTGCCATATGCATTTTTTGTACTAACAAGGCTAATTCATAGAGAAAGAGGACTTGCCTTCGAGAGACAAAACTTCAGGTCGGAAGTTTTTAGATAAAGAAATGTCAAATGGGTTTTAGAGAGATAAGGGCGAAACGGCAGAGATTTCAGAGAGATATTGATGGGTTGTATTTGCAGAGACAGATGCCCGAAAAGATTACCTCCGAAGAAGAAATGGCCGTCGATGAAGACATGTCGATCGGAGTCGGGACAAGAGAGAACCGAGGAACCGAAAAGGCATTTGGGCTCTTAAAAATACTTAACCAAAAATAAATAAATAAATAAAAATAAAACTCTAGGATTTTTTTTGCTAGGTCAATAAGGCTCCAGGCGTCCGCACCGGTTGAGAGCAAACGAAAAAAAAAAAAAGATAAAATTTATTATATTATTTTACAATAAGAAAGATAAAAGAATTTAATTTTTTAATAGCTTCAACTCATTGATTAATTCAATGATTAGAAATTTTTTTTCGATCAATTCATATAAAAACCAAATTCTTTCACTCTTCTTAAATTTTTTAATACTTTTTATAAAAAAAATTTAAATTAATATTTTAAAAAATGTGATAATATTTTTAATAAATACAAAATTTATATATTTTATTAAATATTATATATTGTATGGGTACCTACCAGATAAAATCAACTAATTTCTTTTAGTTTAAAAAAGTAATAATTAAACTTTAATTTTCTTTAAAAATTTAAGCTTAATATACATAAAACTTAAAATTTTAAATAAATATACTTTTACACTCTGTGCTATCTATATGATAAGAATGCTCAAAATTGAAAGCTCAAAATTTAAATTTGTAATATTTTTAATTGTTAGATTAGTTTATGTCCAGGTTTACTTCAAATCATTCAAGTTTTGCTCGATTTGAGATCCTGAGTGAAAATTATTGTAAATTTATTTATATGAATTAATTTTTTATATTTTGTTATGGATCTTGATAATTTTTTTTTTGACCTTTTCATTGCTATTTAATTTGGGATATGTTAAGTAATTGAGCTTTGGTTTGATTAAGGCCTGCTCTATCCTGTTCAGAACCAGATGTGTCAAATAACATTTCCTTGTGATGTACCTTCTGCTCCGCTTCCTTCATTTTTTTGAAAATATTATCAAATACCTATTCATTCCAGTATTTGAGACAATGTTTGAGCTTAGTAAGTTTCTGCTGAAATGCGATCATATCACTAGAGAAAACCGGTAGACTCCAATTCTGTTTCACAACATCTAGCAAATCAGGGTGCTTGAGCCAAGCGTGTAAAAATTTGAAACGGCTTGGGCCCCGTGCATGCCCAATATCACAAGATAAAGGTTGAGGTGAATGATCTGAACCAGTACGGTTAAGATGAGAAACCTTGAACGCATGAAATCGGGCTCCCCACTGATTATTAACCACAACTCTATCCAGTCTACACCTAGTAAACCCATTTGTCCAAGTGTAAGGTGAACCTTCAAATCCAGCATCCTCTAACCCATAATCCATCAGGGTTACATTAAAATCATCAATGGCAGACTAAAGCTGAGGATGGCCCCCAACCACCTCTGAATGTTGTTGAACAACATTAAAGTCCCCTCCTACCATCCAAGGAGCATCAATAGTACTAGAGAAATTAACCCAGGCATCCCATAGATCCAGGCACAAAGGAGTAGAACACTTTGCATAAACATAAGAAATATAAAGGGAGTTTGGAATAAAAAGGTGACTAACTTTGCAATGAATCACTTGGCCCATATCCTGTATAATCTGAACACTGAATGGCTGAAACCAAAGCACCCAACTTTTACTAGAAGCTGATGCAAAAGCAGAATCTATACCAAGCTTTATTCTGATAGAAGAAATCTTATCAGGAGTCAGAAAAGGTTCCAATATACATATAAGCTGCATGTGGTGAAGTTTAATAATTTTTCTAAGTCTCCTTATAGAGGGAGCTTGACTAATCCCCTTAATATTCCATGTAAGAGGCTTAATCATTTGGAGTTGCCAGATCCCTTAAGGGATAAAGTTTGTGTAGATTTCCCAGAGCCAATGTCCTTTCTGCTTGTACATTTCTTACTTCCACGGCTTCTTAAAACCATCTGATAGCCTTCAGCATCCTTAGAACCAGTACGAGAAGTAGAAATGCTTGTATTAGTTTGGGATGGTAAAGTCTCACTCTGCGAATCATCAATTGAGACAACAGGATCAGAAGCATATTTATCATCAATTCCACATTCAGTATCATCCTCAGAATCAGCAGCTTCAGAAGAGCCAACACGGCCAGAAGGGGTAGTCTGATTACTTAGAATCTCATCAGACTGAAGATTAACAGGGACACCACGGTCTCTTTAAGAGAGCAAAGGTATAGTAGGAGAATTGGTACCAGATCCAGAACCTGAGGTGGATGTAACAATAATACTATCCAAACCCATAGAAGAGGCAATAACTGGAGCAATACCAGAAGAGGCAATAATTGGGGATCTTGCCCAATTAGGGTTTTCAATTCCAATTGAGGTGTTGGGTAAATTAAGGTTTTTTTCAATTTGGGGATTGGTCAAATTAGGGCTCAAAATTGGAGAAGGATTTGGAATTGGGAAACTGGAATTGAAATTTAGGGGGATTTGGGAAGGGAAAGCAATTTGGTCAAGGGTTGGAAAAATTGTGTCAAGTGTAAGATTAGGGTTTTGTGAAAAGGAAGGGGTTGCTAGGGTTAGAGGTTGGCCGGTTACCAAGGTGGCAGTGTTAGTGGGGATGGTCGCTGGAGTACCGACGGTGACCGAAACATGGTCGCCGACGGTTGGAGAGGAAGATTTTTCGACGGGTTTAGGGTTTAGGGTTTTTATGGTTTAGGGTTTTTAGTGTTTAGGGTTTTTAGGGTTTAGGATTTAGGGTTTTTTTTAAAATAAAGCCTCCTTATCGGGAGAGGGGTTTGGCAGGGACCCCTACCAGTTTATTTAAAACGATGGAAAAGTACATGAAGGAGAGGGACCTAAACCTTACCTCTAAAAGAAGTAAAGGAAAACAATAATCAAAAAGTCTAGGGAAGCGGTGACTCACCACTTTACAATGCAAAAGGATACTAATAAGCAACAAAAAGGAAAGGAAATTGTGGTGACTCACCACTGTATGAAATAGAAGGAGGATATAAACCTGACCTCCCTAGCAAAAGAAAATTAAAAAGGAGTCTAAGTTCTAATATTAGGGGTGTCATCTGCATCAAGAGAAAGAATACCATTAATAGCTCGGGGGAGATCTCTCGGCTCAATAAATCTCTGAATCTGTTGAGAGGTATTATTAATCCAAATGCCATCATCACCCTGAATCCGATGGATAGAGAGAACATGATGTTTCTTTCTGATCATAGCATGAAAGAAACGAGAATTTGCATCCCCCTCCTGAAGCCACTTGACACGAGATTGCTGTCTCAGGAAGCTTTCTTCCTGGGATAAAGCCTGATGAAGATGTGCTTTGGTCAGCTATAAGGCAATTTTATCCTGTTTAGAACCTGACAGATCAAATAACATCTCTCTGTGACTCACCTCCTGCTTAGCCTTCTGGACATTGCTGAAAACATTTCCGTACACCTCTTTGTTCCAATGCTTAAGGCAGTGTTTTAGCCTGATCAGCTTTTGTTGGAAGGCAATCATACCACTGGAAATTAAAGGTAGCATCCAGGTCTCTTTAACAATATCCAACAAGTCAGGATGCTTAGCCAAGCATGGAGAAATTTGAACCGACTTGGACCCCGAGTCTACCCCATATCATAAGATAAAAGCAAAGGTGAGTGGTCTGAGCCAGTACGATTAAGATGGGAGATTTTGAACACAGAAAAGCAAGCTCCCCATTGGTTATTAACCATTACTCTGTCCAATCTACGCCTGGTAAATCCATTTGCTCATGTGTAAGTGGAACCCTCATACCCTGCATCTTCCAATCCACTATCCAATAGAGCAACATTGAAATCATCAATTGTAGACTGAAGCTACGGATGTCCCCCAACCACCTCAGAGTGCTGTTGTACAACATTGAAATCCCCTATAACCATCCAAGGACCATCAACATTTCCAGAGAATTGAACCATAGCTTGCCATAGTTCCATGCGTAAAGGGGCAGAACACTTTGCATACATATACGAGATGTAAATAGGGTTTAGCAAAGAAGAATGGCTAACTTTGCAATGGATTACCTGACCCATATCCTATATAATTTGCACACTAAAAGGCTGGGACCAAAAAATCCAAATTTTTCCTGACACAAATGAAAAAGCAGACTCCATATTCAACTTAACTTTCGTAATAGACAGTTTTTCTACTGAAAGAAAAGGCTCCAAGATACAAACCAACTGCAAGTGATGGAGCTTAATAATCTTTCGTAGCCTTCTGATAGAGGGAGCTTGGCCAATCCCCCTAATATTCCAAATAAGGGATTTAATCATTGGGAGTTAGTGGATCCCTTACGGGATATAGTTTGTGTGGGCTTACTATGTCCATTGCCCTTTCCTTTCTTTCTACCACGTTGACTTCGTAAGACCATCTGGTAGCCTTTAGCATCCATTGAAGTAGAGCGTGAAGAAGAAGAAATAGTAGCTGCTGTGGAAGGTAAGGTCTCAGTTTGTGAATCATCAACTGATGCTCCTGGATTTGAAGGGTAACTATCATCAAGTCGATGACCTGAATCTTCCTCAGATGAAATTTCCTAATCAGAGTGGGAGGAGGTAACACGACCAGAAGGGATTGACTGATTACTGGGAACATCCTCGGACTGATAATTAATGGTAACCCCAGGTGCTCTTTCAGTACTTGAAGTAATTTTTGGAGGAGAAATTGTAGAACTTGATCCTGGTGTAGTAGTGACTGCAGTACTTTCTAAATCCACTGATGGGCTAGTAAGGGGAGCAATAGCTGAGACTGTAGCATGGCCTGGAGCAATAGTGACATTTTCCTGCATGGTAGCATCTATGATAATTGTTTCAAAAGAAGTACATACCTGGCTAGGAGGGAGATCAATAGAAAAAGGAGTGGGGGCATTGGGGCCCTGAGTATGCAATGAGGTGGTAGGAATATCAATCCCTGTCACTGAAACATCTACTGAAGGATTTTCAAGTATATCAGAGCTTGGTTTTTCTTTAGCTACATATCTGGGAAGAACTCTGGAGGTATTCTGAGCATCTACCAAAATTACCTGTTCTTTATCTGGATAAGCCTTATTTGGCTTTGAGTTATCAACTTTTGCCTTCTCACGGAGTTTAGGATTAGCTATAAAATATTCAAGGTGTGTATGTCCCAAATGCTTTCAAGAATACTGTACTTTGGAACTTTTTCAATGATAAGTTCCTGCCAGAAGCCCGAATCCTCATTTCCAACCTAAACTTCTTTCATAAATGGTTTGGAGATATCACATTCCACTAAAATTCTAGCAACATTGGGGCAGTTTAAGAGAGCAGTAGCATGATCAATACGAAGAGGCTTACCAACAACTGCTGCAATGGAGAATAAGGCAGTCTTGCATTAGATTAAATGAATAGGGAGATGCGGGAGAGATACCTAAACAGGGACTATAGGAGATTCTTCAGAGCATCTAAATTCCGGAGTCCATTTAAAAACTCTCATTGTAAGTCCATGCACATGCCAAGATTGTCTAACCCAGAGTCGAGAGTAATCTTCCTCCAATCTTAATCTGATCAAGACATGACGATTGTCCAATAAAGAAGTTTGGACTTCACCTTTGAGGTGAAGTGAAGCAATGAAGTTCCTTATTAATTCCATGAATGGTCTCCCATAAGAAAATTTGCCCACTAATGAAAGTTTGAGAGGCTCAGCCATTATTGCAATCTCCTCATTAGAAAAGAAAATGGCCGGTTTTCATTTGTAGGTAGTAATAGGCTTTACTAGGATAGACTGAGCTTGAGGTTTATCAATTCCAAGAGCATCAATAAAGGATTTGGCAGGTCTAGGGGTTGTTGTAGGTAATATAGGGACTTGGGAAGCTTGAGATATTGGCAAGTTTGGGTTTTGAGTGTGGTTTCCAATTTTGGTGGGTGGGGCTCCAATTTTGTTATTAGGGTTACCCTTTTTTGGAAGGTAAGGAATTTGGGATGTTTTTGAGGAAATAGGAATTTGTAAATTGGGATTTTCAATTTGAGGGATAACATTTTGCAAGTGGGGGTTAGAATTGGGGAAATTGGGTTCAATTAAAGTAATTGGGGATTTTTTCAAATTACGGCTAGAAATTGGGGAATTGGGCAACTTAGGGTTTTTTTTCAATTTGGGAATTTGTCAAATTAGGGTTCAAAATTGAAGAAGGGTTTGGAATTGGGCAAATTGGAATTGAGGGATTAGGGGAAGTTCATTAAGGGTATTTTGGGTAGATTGGGGAAAAAGTGTGAGAGGGATGTCTTTAGGGTTTTTTGTCATGTTCATGGCTACTAGGGTTGGGAGGTGGCCGGCTGCCATGGTGGCGGTACCGGTGGAGGAGATTACCGGAGGGCCGGCGGTGATTGGAGCTTGGTCATTGGCGGTCGGTGAAGGTGGATTTCCGGCGGGTAAGGTGATTTGGTGAGTTTTTGATGGGTTTTGAAGGGAGGATGAAGGTGGGTCGGCCATGGCAGCTCTGGAGTGTGAGGAGGTACTGGTTGTTTGATGTTTTAGGGGGATTAAACCTTGAAAATTTTCAGCACCAAGCAAAGGTTCACGGATTTGGACATTTAGGGTGTTCTTTCCATGAATCATGGTTGCTAGAGTTGCGGTTGGTTCTTGTAAACTTGCTAACATCTTTGAAACCTGGATTTTATAGTGAAAGGGGTTGAAGAAGGTCTGGTCTGATTTGGAACGAAAGCCCCATGGTCGGTTTAAGACATCTCTTCTTCACATGGCCGGAAAACACCATGGCTGCGAGTTAGGGGAACTTGGGAAGAAGCGGCTGAACCTGTGGCTATTGGAGGCCCATCAATCTGATCTTCAATTGCTAGAATCTCCACGGTTTGCTCCTTAGATGCTCCATAACATAATGGTTGATATTGGGCTTCAATGGCGATCGGAATCTCGACGGAAAAGCAAGATTCGGAGCCTTTGGATGTAAGGGGTAGCGGCTGCCCATCTTGATCACTTTCAGTAGCCATAGAAGGCTGTAAAAAAAGATTTGAACCCCAATGGACACAAGGAGTTATTCCTAATAAGCCACGAAGGAAGTTGTCTGGTAATGTTGTCGTAAAGTGGCCGGCCGTCGTCGGAAAAATCAGCCAAGATTGCCGAGGGCAAGTTTTAGAGAGAGAGAGTGGTTTTTTTGGTTTAGGGCTCAGGGTTTAGGGTTTAGGGTTTCGGGCTCAGGGTTTTAGGGCTCAGGGTTTAGGTTTTAGGGTTTCGGGTTTAGGGTTTTAGGGTTTAGGGTCTAGGGTTTAGGGTTTAGGGTTTAGGGTTTGGGGTTTGGGGTTTAGGGTTTAGGGTTTAGGGTCACAGAGCGGTTTAGGGTTTGGGGTTTGGGGTTTAGGGTTTAGGGTTTAGGGTTCAGGGTTCAGGGTTCAGGGTTTAGGGTTCAGGGTTTAGGGTGTAGGGTTTAGGGTTTAGGGTTTAGGGTTTAGGGTGTAGGGTTCAGGGTTCAGGGTTTAGGGTGTAGGGTTCAGGGTGTAGGGTGTAGGGTTCAGGGTTCAGGGTTTAGGGTGTAGGGTTCAGGGTTCAGGGTTCAGGGTTTAGGGTTCAGGGTTCAGGGTTCAGGGTTCAGGGTTCAGGGTTCAGGGTTTAGGGTTTAGGGTTTAGGGTTCAGGGTTCAGGGTTCAGGGTTCAGGGTTCAGGGTTCAGGGTGTAGGGTGTAGGGTTCAGGGTTCAGGGTTCAGGGTTCAGGGTTTAGGGTGTAGGGTTCAGGGTTCAGGGTTCAGGGTTCAGGGTTCAGGGTTCAGGGTTTTTTTTTTTTTTTTAATAAATCCTCCTTAACGGGAGGGGGGTTTGGCAGGGACCCCTACCAGTTTATTAATAAAATAATGAAAATACATGAAGGAGGGGGACATAAACCTTACCTCCAGAAAAAGTAAAAGAAAGTAATAAAAGATCCTAGTGAAGTGGTGACTCACCACTTTACAATGCAGAAAATAAAGAAAAATAAACCAAGGGAATGAAATGGGAGGGGGATATAAACCTGGCCTCCCAATCAAACAGAAATAAAAAAGGAAACTAAGTCCTAATATGTGGGGTGCCTGATGCATCAAGGGAGAGAATACCATAGATTGCTCTAGGGAGATCACTCTGGTCAGTAAATCTCTGAGTCTGTTGAGAAGTACATGCCCAATTGGCCAAGTAATCAGCTGCCTGGTTTGCCTCTCTATAAACATGACGTACATGAATCAATGCAGAAGAGCAAAGAAGCCGAATCCGAGCTAAGATATATGCATACTCCCAACAGCCAGAACTAGTAGATGCAGCCCAAGAAACCACTGTAGCCGAATCAGACTCTACCAACAAGGAAGAGAAACCCAAGGAGAGAGCCATATCCAAACCAATCTGAAGGGCCATCAACTCTGCAAATAAAATTGGCTTATGATCAAGGAAATGACCAAAAG
>QLOD02167252.1:0-12399 GCA_003260245.2 Sideroxylon spinosum
TTTTTTCATTCTTTTTAGAGTCTTAGATAGTTTTTAGAGATTGGTAATGCTCATAGAATGCTTGGAAGATTTTTTAGAGTTTGCGTAGGCTTTGCTACAACAATAATCTTTCGCTACAAGGTTCTGAATTAGATTACAGAGTACGTTTACTTTCGTTTTGCATTTTAATACTATTGTTTCATAGTTTTATTCATTAGATCTATTAAATATGAGTTTGTTGATTGTTTTTTCTTTTGTTTCATTTAAAATAATGTCAGCGTAGAAACCCTAGTTCTTGATTCAACGAATCAAGGAAAGGTAGTTCATGAAAATACGTTGGGATATACGTTGACCCTTCGCATGGGTTTTGAAGGCACATGTGTAGGGATCTACTATTTTAAATCCATTTTAACTTGTTTCGAAAACATTCGAAAATGAAAATCTTTAACCATATTCGTTTGAAATCACTGGTACTGGTTTTCGAGTATAATTTTCTAAATATTTTTGGACAAGATTAAAATAGGTTTTGAATAGAACTCTGATTTCGTTTGTTTGAAAAGTTTTTGAAAACGAAGACCTTTAACCATGTTCGTTTGAAATCACTGGTACTAGTTTTTGATTCAAACATTGATTTATATTTTTGAGCAAATTAAAAATAAGGTTTGAGATTACTTCTGATTTCATTTGTTTGAAAACTCTTGAAAACAAAAGTCTTTAACCATATTTATTTGAAATCATTGGTCATTTTAGGAGATTAAGCGGAAATTAACCATCGCACCAGTATTAGTCATTCCAGAGAGGGGAGCAAGATACTCAATGTATTGTGATGCACCTCGAGAAGGACTTGTTTGTGTTCTTATGCAAAATGGGAGAGTTATGGCTTATAGTTTGAGGCAATTAAAGACTCATAAGCTGAATTATCCAGTTCATGAAGAGTTGGAGACTATCTATATGGTGAGAAGTTTGAAGTGTTTTTCAACCACAAGAGTTCGAAATACATCTTTACCCAGAAAGATTTGAATTTGAGGTAGCGAAGATGGATGGAATATATAGAGGATTACAGCGAAGATGGATGGAATATATAGAGGATTATGACTTTAAGCTATACTATCATTCGGGGAAAGCTAATGTTTTTACAGATGCATTGAACAGAAAGACATGGATACCATAACCAGTACTACTGTCAAAGAATCTGAAATGATATGAGCTTTGAATAAAATTTAATTTAGGGCTTAAGGAGGGTAACAGAAGAGTGGTAATATACACTTCTACTATTCAACCAGTATTAATTACTAAGGTAATTGAAGTGTAGAAATTTGATAAGGAAGCTGGTAATATTCGAGTAAAAATACAAGATCAAACAGAAGTTCCGGGTTGGACGATAGATAGTGAGGATGTGGCTAGATATCGAGGAAGGATTTTTGTATCTTTATCAATTTGAAATCAAGTTATGAAAGATTTTTGTCACTCAAATTTGGTAGTGCATCTAGAAGGTACAAAGATGTATCATGGTTTGAAACAATAGTTTTATTAAGTTGGAATGAAGAAAGATGTGGTAGAATTCATTAGCAAGTGTTTAACTTATCAACAAGTGAAGGTGGAATATCTAAAATCAGTTGGATTACTATAGCCATTTCCAATATCTGAATAGAAGTGGGAGAACATAACCATGGATTTCGTGACAGGGTTACCAAGAACTAAGAGAAATTACGATGCCATATAGTAATTGTGGATCATTTGACTAAGTCAGAACACTTTCTACCGATACAGATGATAGATTTAATGGATTCATTGGGCCAAATGTATATTTAGGAAATCATGAGATTATATGGGACCTCGATTTCAATTGTTTCAGATTAGGACCCACAATTTGTTTCTCGATTCTGGTAGAGTTTTTTAGTAACTATGGGAATGGAGTTATGTTTTAGTACAGCCTATCATCCCAAACTGATAGCAGTCTAAGTGTTCTGATTTTACAGGATATGCTTCGGGCATATGTGTTAGATTTTAAAGGGAGTTGGGAAGATCACTTGCCCCTGTGGAGTTTGCTTATAACAACAGTTATGAAGCTAGCAGTGGGATGGCAACGTTTGAGGCATTGTATGATAGGCCATGTAGATCACCTGTTTATTGGACATAAGTCACAGCAACTATGATTGGACCAGAGTTAGTTCGAAAGACTAATGAAAAGATTAGAATTATCAGGCAGAGGCTAGAGACAGTGCACAGCCATCAGAAGAGCTATGCGGATTAGAGAAGAAGACCTTTGAAATTTCAAGTAGGGGATCATATATTTCTAAAAGTGTCACTGCAGAAGGGACAGTTCAGATTTGGTAGGAAAGGAAAGTTATCCCCTAGATATATTAGCCCGTTTGAGATCTTGGCTAGAGTTGGAGAGGTCGCTTACTGACTGGTACTGTCACCACAATTGTCTGGAATGCATGAGGTTTTCTATGTTTCTATGCTACGTAAATATATTCCAGACCCTACTCATGTGTTAGATTGGACCAAACTGGAAGTGGATTCTGATATAACCTATGAATTAAGCTCAGTTCAGATTTTGGATTCTTGTCAACAAGTGCTTCAAGGCAAGACAATTCCGTTGGTTCAAGTATTATGGAAACATCATGACATAGAGCAGTCTACTTGGGAATGTGAATCCGATATGCAAGAACGACACCCGTAGCTATTTACTTAGATTATGTTATGTAATATCTGGAATTTTGTATTGATATAAATTTATGATTTTAAACACATTTTGGTTGTGATAATATATTATTTAAGCTATATAAGTCATTAGTGATGGCTTAGGGTTGAAAGTTTTGGAACAAAAGACAAAATAAGCCAAAATTAGGTATTTTGGAATGGAGGTAATCAAGGGGGTGCCCAAGGTGCCAAGTGGGGCGTCTTGCCTGTGTAGTGGGTGGCTGAACAGCAAGGTTGTCACTTATTTTGGTAGAAGAGAGCTTCTATGGCCATCTCTGGTCAGAGTACACGGTAGAGGGGAATGCTATACCACTGTAGAAAGCTTGGGAACCAAGCTAAGCTTGTGTATACATATGTATGAGAGGTAAGGGATAGAAGGTTTTGGTATTGGAAGAGAATCCGGAGAGAGTTTAAATTCGGAGGAGAAACTAAAGTGGTAAGCTATTCAAATTCTAACAAACTCAAATTAATCTTATAAGATTGAAATTAAGCACTCAATGATCATATATATGTGGTTTGTTTATTGATTAGATCAAAGGGTGAGGAGATTAATGAGTCCAAAGTTGAAGGCCAAGAATAAGAAGTTCATCATTTCTTTTGATCCATTTTATTCAAGCTTGAGGTAGGGATTTTGGCCACTTTTTAGCATATATGATATGTAATGAGGTAGCCAACATTTCTATGAAATTTCCTTAAGATTTGGAAGCCTTTATGAAGAGTTTCGTAAAGCGATATACGTATAATGTGTGTGTATAGGTTTTGAACCAAAAATTTAATTTGAATAATTGGGGTGATTGAACTTGTTTTGATTAAATTTTTAAATCCATTTAGGTCCCAATTAACACCTAGTAACAAGGTTTCGAAACATACAATTGATTCTACATAGTTTAAACCGTAAAACCTTAGAGAAAAGCTTGAAATGAAATAGAGTATGGCCACTAGACACAGCGGGCACCCGGGATCCCAAGGTAGGTGCCTAGGGTATTCTGGTAGAGTTGGAAGAAATCAAGGGGTGCCGGGGTCCCTCAGTGGGCCTCGGGGTGCTCTGAAAACCTAAATTATGCCTCAAATTGATGTAATCTTTAGTTATGGACACCTTGTTGTTAATTTATGATTCATGTTTTGTTGTAATGAACTTGTCAATGTGTATTTGGTGATGTTTAAGTTAAGAAGAACTGAAAATGAATAAAGAAATAAGGATATTTTATGATAAGATGATAACATTATTATTGTAAGTTTGAATTGAATTTAAATTGTGATATTATGATGATGTTATTTTCTACATGATTGGACAAGGTGATGTTGATTAACTACTACATAGTTGAATGAAATGGTGATATGAAAGAAATCTTAAATGTGAGATTAATAAGTAAAAAGAAATGCAAATTCGAAATGAAACATGAGAATGGTGGATAAAGAAAATATGAAGCGTACAAAGATTATCCTAGGGTTGAAAGACCCGAAACCTACACAGGGACTTGTGTTCATGCCAGTCGATTAGTAGCTTACAATATGACGAGTGAGGTGCTAATCAAGGCCTTTAACGACGACATATATTAAGGATAATTTTCACCTTTAACGATGACATAAATTAAGGCTAATTGTATCCTTTAACAATGACGTTGAATGTGCCCACTGGGATAAATTAATGAGAATGGAACATGGTTGAGAATGATTTTGATAAGAATGCTAAAGTAAATGATAGTTGAATTAAATGTTGAAATTTATGATATTGATCATGATATGTGTTGTATATGAGGTTGATTTAGATCATGGAATTATGATGGAGTTATGGAGTTGGATTTTGTTTTGTGGTGTTGCCTAAATATTAATGTTGTTTACATTATTACGTTACATACCATATATCTTTTTATGATGCTTCGTGAGCACATGTGAGTAAATGCTCACGTCCCTATGGATTTGGTTGCAGGGGTAGATTTTAAGAACTAGGTGGGCATTTGTTGGGATTAGAAGTGCATAAGCTATTGCAGATATTGTAACTTTCATTTCCTTAAGTTAACATTTCAATTGGGTATGTAATATTATTTTTAATTTAGAGATTTATTCAATTGGGTTGTATTGGCCATAAAGCCTATTTTTGCATATATTATGACTATTATGGAATTGTTGGAGCATGATAGCTTGGCTATAGCTGATACTTCATTTATATTATGTTATGTTATCAATCTTATGGATGTCGATTCAGGGTTGTTATAATGCTCTGATTAGGGAATGGTTATATAGTGCATGATATTTATGTTATTCACTCTTTCCTTAGGTCATGAGACTCGAGGCGTGACATGTTAAAGTCATACATTAAATGATAATGAATGGTATAATTCCCAAGAAATCTACCCATGCGCAAATCAGTTGCAAGATTTACAATTAATTAATGAATTAATGTTGAAATACGACTTTTAGACAATTAATGTTGAAATTGTTGAGGTAGTAAGTGTGACTTTTAGGAAATTAATGAAGTCATAAATGGTACATACGACTTTACCCCCATATTAGTAAATACTTCTTATTCCACTCTAATTTGGTAAATTCTTTTATTATTATTAATATTTCCGTTAAAAAACTCACAAAAAATGCTCCCTTGCTAGAAACGTATTTTCTTTGTGTTTTTTTTTACGATATTAATAATAATAAAAGAATTTACTGAATTAGAATGGAATGAGAAATATTTAATAATATAGGGTCAAAGTTATAAGTATCATTTACGACTTCATTAATTGCCTAAAAACACTTACCACTTTAGCAATTTCAACATTAATGTCTAAAACTCGTATGCACCACTTACGATTTCAACATTTTTCATTAATTATTTTCAAAGCTTACATCAATTTGGGTGCGGGTGGATTTCTTAGGAATTGTACCATTCATTTTCATTTGATGTAAAATGTTAATATATAAATATAATGAGTATCTGAGCAAAAACTTTAGTTTCAGAACTCATTTAATGTGGTATTTGTATCCATTTAAAAAATTATCCTCATCTCCTATCAAAAATTAAACTCGATTTTTCTATGTGTATATCCAAGTGTATAGTAATTTTTATAATAAGAAATTAAACTCATTAATAATTTTTATATTAAAATAAGAAATTTATTATCAAATATAGAGATGAGATGAGTTTATGAAAGATATATAAATGAATATATAATATGATAGAAATTAAAAATAAAGTAAGAATCTAGGTTAGGTTTTGTAGGATGAAAGTAATTTTGTTAATAAATACACACACTACATTAAATGAGCTTAGCAATTAAAATTTTTTCTTTGATACTCATCATATTTATATATTAACATTATATATCAAATCATAATGGATGGTCCAATTCCCAAGAATACCCATGTCCAAATTAATTGCAAGCTTTGCAAGTTAAGAAACAATTAATGGATTAATGTTAAAGCTGTAAGTGGTACGACTTCTAGACAATTAATGTTGAAAATTTTGAAGTTGTAAATAGTTCTTACAACTTTGTGCCTATGTTTGTAAATACTTCTCATTCCACTCGACTTTGATAAATTTTTTTATTATTGATAATATTATGGTAAAAAAAATTTTTTTGGTCGAGGAATCTCTTCAAACACCTCTACAACCTTTTATAGACCTAGGAATGGTTAGTCACCCACAACCTCATGTATCTAGTTATAAAATTAACAAGAATGTATTCTCTCTTTCACTCCAACTCTACACAACATATCTATTTAATCTTCATTTTATTCTACTTTTTTTTTGGTTAATTTTTAAATTATTTTTGAAACTTCATTCTCTCTTCTTTTCTTTTATTTTCTTATTCACAAAACCTTTGTTTTTTTTTTTTTTTTGGTCCCATGTCACTAGAACACTATAAATTTACTTTTCTTTTGCATATAAAACTACTAAAATTGTGACATATGATTTTAATAGATGTGAATGAACTCATGGACTCTAGAAAAAAGAACCATTTGCTAATAAATTCAATATAATTTTAAAATTTATGTTTTTAAATACATTAGTAATTAAATTCAAAATAAAAATGGAAGATAGAATTAAATTAAAAATAAGATAATAATACTTAAATAATTATTAAGTTATTTCTTTGCTAACAATAGTTTTTAACATTTTTAAAATTTAAAAATACCAAAAATACCAAAATATAATTAGGTTCAGGTGACTATATTTGTTTTATTTTATAAAGCACGTATGATTAGTAATAATGTTTTTTATTTGAATTAGTTTTGTAAAAATAATCAAAAAAACTATTATCAAATCCTATGTAGCACTCCCTATATTCATCTCCAACTTTTTCTTAGATTTTTACAAATTTTTGAATAAAATTAGAAGTGATTTGTCTTTTTCTTTTCTAAATTATAGTTTTAAATTATAATCCCTTAGTTAAAATTTATAGTATTTATTTTTTTCAGTTGAATGGCGCGCTATTGATTAAGTTTTCTTAGTAGTAGGATATGTCAAAGTGTCAGAATTTGACAAAAAGCGAACAATCAGCAGTATATCGGTTGTACCCCTAAAGCTATGGACAAGCCAAGGCGAAGGGCTAGATCAAGGCAGAAGGCTAGCAAACTGTACAAACATGTTCAATAAATCAAACAAAAAACTGCAACATCAACAAAAGGGCTAGAGTTCAGAGTCAAGGGTTAATTCAGTCCAAAACTCAAGAATAGCTTCTACATATACATCTAAAGGGTGGTATCAACTAGAATGCCCTAATCAAGCCAGAAGCATAACAAAAGATGAAGAATATCCCAAGACATGCCAGAGGACATAAAGGTAGGCTCAAAATAACTAAAATGTCACTCCGGAAGTCATCCGAGCCCTGTTGAGTCAAAATGGCTCCTTCCAATAAGATGGAAGCTACCAATGCTCTAGACACAATTTGGACATCCAGAAAAGTCAGAATTCCTTTAAATTGCACAAGAATGTCAAGGGTAGGTTCCCTGAGGTAATGATATAGTTAAGTTTGGTCAAGTCAAATCTTATGATGTCCATTCGGAGCTTCATTTGCAAGATTCATTAATTTTTTATGAATTCATAAAAGTGTCCCAGAGTCCCACCAATGGAATTTTTAAATTCCTCACTCAAAAATGGTAGGTAAAGTCATCCTGGTGATGCCTCCAGGGGTTGGCCAAAAGACTTGGCTAACCCTTTCTCCATTTCAGTTCGTTTCGAAGCAGCAATTTTCAAACAAACATAAGTAGATCTCATAAGATCCAATTTGAGCCTAGTTTTGACCTAATTGATCTAAATTGCTCCAAAATTTCTTGAAAGGTCCTAGAAGCTCTTAAAAACTGCATGAAAATTCTTTAAATGGCCCGAACCCAGCAAGATGTAACTTGAACTTCCTTGAACATGGCCCAAGCCAGGGGTTCAAGCCAAATGGCCTAAAATTTTTCGCCTAGCCACCACTTCAGTTGCCATATAGACTTGTGGCAGGTTATTTGGCCTATATGAGATTATAGGATGTTTTACTTGACTTGTTTTGCAATCTTAATAGCCCAGGGTACTTTACAAACTTGTTTGCTTGTCCTATTTAGCAAAAAGGACTACAAAACGGCCCTAGAAATCTTTTTTTCCTATTTGAACTTGCAAAACCTTTGTTCGGGTCCTAAGAATCCTATAATCGGCGCCCCCTGCTCATTTTTCATTCATTCAACACTCAATGCATTTAAAGCTCTCAAGGTAAGGCTTGAGCTTCTCTATCTAGAAAAAGCCCGTGTCGGTATAATTTTTTCTCTCTAAAAAATTTTATTTTATCTTTCAATTCAATGTATTTACATAGTTAGAATATAATAATTTTAATTTTGTAAATAAAAACTTTCTATCAACGAAAGGTATCCGGATCATAACTCCAGTCTGGGCCGAGCCCGATGTATGATATTGGTCGAATTTACCAAAGCCAATTTTGTAAAATCGAGACATCATTCATATGACATGCTCATATCATACTAACATACTATATCATGCCATGCCATGTCATAATACCATGTCATAACATCACATTACCATGTTTGGCCATGTAGAACATCATATGTATCATGCTATGTCATCCATACCATGTTATGCCACGCCATTATCATCTTACACTGTGCTCACAAGCCATATTATTATGCTATGCCATTTTATACCAATCCATGACCATGTTATATCATGCCAGCATGTCATATTATCATGTTATTCCATATTACCATGTTCAATAACCATCCCATATCATACTATGACATGCTAGTACATCATTTACCATGCTTGCACATACCCTAACATGCATGCACATGCCTCGACATGCTAAGACATTATTTGTCATGCTAGTAATTACTATGGCTATATACCATGTTTTGACATGCTAGAACACTCTTACGTATGCAAACACAGACCCACTTAGGTTGACACAGATTTAGAAATCAAAAGCTTGCCAATCTAGGGCATTCACTTGAGTAAGCGAGACTCTAGAGACTAGGAATGACTTGAGATTGGTTAAGCTAGTGATTTCTAAGTCATGATGTCCCTTAAACATATTTAATCATATCTAACTGCATCACCCACATCAAATAAGACTCCTAGGCCATTCACATAGACTTAACTATCATCACCAGGAGCTAAGCTCTCGATTGGAGTTGAGCTCCTTTCAAAATGATAGATACTAACACACACATGCAAGGCACACTATTAGAATTGAGCTTCTCATTAAAGTAAAGTTCCATCCCTGGTTATATGCAAGGCACTAACTGTTTCCTATCACTTGGAGCAAGGTTCTTTCCCACAGTTATGTGTAAGGGGCTAACTGTCTCTTCCTTTGGAGTTGAGCTCCCCAAATAGAGTGAAACTCCTTCCTCAATTACATGCAAGGTGTTAGCTGTTGTTCTTCCTTGGAGTAAGTCTCTGCTCCTCCAGTTATTTGTGAGGTGCTAACTGTTCTTCCTCATCTAAAGCAAGGATCCATTCTACAGCTATACACGAGACACTAACTGTTTCTTCTTTGGAGTAAGGCTCCATTCCCTAATTATCTACCAAGTGCTAACTATCCTTCTCATTTGAAGTAAGGCTTCTTTCATAGTTATCCATTTTCTAGTTGTGTACAAGGTGCTAACTGTCTCTTACCTTTTAGAACAAGTTTCCTTTCCCAGTTAAGTAGAAGGTGCTAACTATCTCTTATCATCTTGAGCAAAGCTTTCTTCCTAAAATTATATGCCAGATGTTAACTTCCATTTCAGAGCTAGGCTCTTACAATACAAAGACAATTATTCCTAATTCATTCCTGAAGCTAGGCTCTTTATTTTCCTCATCCCATATCCAAAGCGAGGCTCTTTCACACTAATCCTGTACACAACACTAACCCTATCCGTCACTCTCTCGTATATTTATCCCACTTTGGCTGATGATGAGGCTCACTATGCCTGAGGCATATCATATAGTTCAGACCACTTTAGGTCTGAACGACGTTGACCTGATCCCCTTACAGGGTACATTGGCAGCTCAACCAGATAGTTTGATTACGGTACCTCAGTCTTCATAGATCATTGTTCAATTCATACTTCATTCCTAGCACACGCACACTCATGCATAAAGATTACATAAGTCTACACATATGAGTTAGACTCGGTTGTCTCGTGTTTCATACATCATTAGTACTCAGGGTTTTATTATTATGATCATCATAAACCAAAGTATTATATTTTTTAGATCATGATGATAAAGAGTGGAAAAAGACTCTAGATATCCCTAGGTATCTAGGCATAACGATTTCCATGCATAGCCAAACCCCTAGATCCATTATCTTTGATTACATAGACTAGCTGAGAGTCAATGAAAAGGGTCATTTGTCACAATTTTAAATAATCAAAAATGGTTTATACTAAAACTAAAACTCGGGTTTCTTGATGCACCCATTTTGAAAGTGTTAAGTGGTGACTCCTAGTCTCTATATTTAGGCCCTATTTTCAAAATTGAAACATATTTTTAGTATCTAAATGATCTCAGACACACCATGTCACAATAAAGACTCACAACGAGCTCGATTAGATCACGACACACATCAAATAACTAAAAATTTCATGTTTCTTTTATCAACTAGTTTTTAATAACACCTAAAACCATTTGGGTAACGTCCTCCTTAGCTCATTATTATTTTTTTATTTTTATTTTATTTATTTTTTATGAATCCTATATATATGCCTATTTAATAGCTAGGCCAAGATGTACATATACATACACCATGCTTTACTTTTCAATCAATCATCATATTTTTTTTTCTTTCTTTTAATCACGGGTCACAAGACTTACAACAAACCCCCTTTTTCCCAACCTTTATATGTACACAAGTGATTACGGACTGTCATATTATATGTTTATGACTTTATTATATATCCACAAATTGTTTTGTGGAGTTTTGTGGTTTTGATACTGCTTTGTATTAGATGTGTTCAGTTGAGACTTTTATGTGTAACTCTTTTAAAAATAATTACTTAGATATCTACATGTTAATACACTATAAATACCTAAAATGCTTTTTGCTGTATTATTTTATTTCTTCTTTAAAAGATCAATAAGGAGACATTATTGGGCTATTGAAGCCTAGAATATCAGTTATCTTATGTTTCACATAGATTATTTTGCTATATTTGTTGTTTCTCTAAGAATATTATTGTTATTGGAATTATTTCATGCATTATATTCATGATTATTAATTGTAGTAATCAAACTGATTTCACTTTCGCGATCCTTTCTAAAGTTGATAATAGTATAGCGGAAAATCAAGTGAGTATACTAAATATAAGAAACCTTTGAGACTATACGTTGTGTTCTCTACTAATGGCTTGTAATGCCTTTTAGCAACAGCAATGTCATAACACGAGTATTAGTTAAAATAAAATAAAAATACTATAGCATAATTTTAAGATTTTTCTGGCACTGGTTTGTGGTGTCATTGTGTCACCTAGAAAAATCCCTAGCTATCTATCCTTTTACATTGTCAAAATTTATCCTTTTAAATTTTTAACAAATTTTGGTTAAATTCTTAAGTGATTAAATTTTTGACTTCAATTTTTGCTAAAAAAACATCATCAGTTAAAAATATTTTCGTCATTTATTCATAGGGGTGATGCCTTAGAAGCCAGTTTCACTCTTTTATTTTTGGGGAGGAAATATTATCGAAGCAGGAGGGGATGTAAGTTATGACATACAATACAGACTTGTCATTAAGATCAATCAAAATTACACATACTTAATTTTGTTGGCAAAGTTGTAAGATATTGCTGATGTTGATTCGATTCAATTGGTGTTGTCCTAGATAGCAACACTAAAGGGGATGAATAGGGTTGCTTAAAAAAATTGCAAATAAAAATTTCAACCCTTAAAGAAAATATATCAAGATGAAAAAGATAATAAAAAAAATGGAATGCACTTAAAAAATATTAAATATTTATGGATGAAAAGTGAGTGCTACTGTTTGCAATAAATATAAAGAGAAGGGAAGAGAAGCAAACACAATCGATTTATAGTGGTTCGGCTTTAATGTTCCTATGTCCACTCTCTCAACGTCTTCCTTGAGATTTCTCCACTATTCTTTGAAGATCTTGTGACACACTAGCTTCCCAAGGTGCTAGAAACCTTTTCAAGTGATTCTATCCTCAAATCACTCCACAAGTCTCTCTCAAAAAATATCTTTTGTTTTGGTTCCAACACTTGAACCAAAATCAACAAGAGCTCACCCA
>QLOD02167284.1:0-12394 GCA_003260245.2 Sideroxylon spinosum
TCGGGTGCACTTCTTTGGCTGTTTTCTGCTCGGTTTTAAATGGACAAAAAATTTGTGAGATTCACAGTTTTTTTTTTGTTTCTCATTTTCTATCATTCCTATTTTTTCTCTCTCATCAAACAAAAAGAAAAGCACATTCCATCGTAATTTCCGTCCTTCCCTTTCTTTCCTTCCGACTTTCCACCGAATCAAATGGACTTTAGGTTAGTCTGTTGTATATTCAAGTATCAAAAGTTTCCAAATTTGGCATGGTTATGGGATACTATCACCGCCATTGTATGTTAATGGATAGTAAATCAAATTCAACAATAGTTTAGTTCACAAAAAGGCTAGCATTCTGTATACATATACATAAATATAGCTGTTGGCAATTGCATACAAGTGTGACGACTTTTGGGATTTCACCTAACGTTCCAAAAACACTTTGCAGATACCACTAGGAAAAAATATATATTCGATGTATTGTAGTAGCCTGTAGAAAAATGGACATGTAAAGGAAGGAAAGTTATGAAGAAAATATAAAGTCGGGGCACGGAAATAAATCTGTCTTCTTTAAAAATATTAATTCTTGTTGGTGCAAATGGCTAGCTTAAGGTTGGAACGACTCTCATATCACTCTATTATTTATTTCAGCATAATTATGTATTTTTAGAATTTAACTGATTATTTTATTCAGTGTTGGTAGTATCTGGGAGTGAGGTGGTGTTTTGTTCATGCTATTAGGAAAATTTTGAAATTTACTTTCTATTGTGCGCACACCTGTTTGTCTCCCATGCGCACGGCCAATATGTGTTAGGCTATCACCTTTAACCTCCCCCCCCCCCCTCTTTTTTTTAAGCATGTTGTCAATCTATCCTACCATTTAGCTACCCTTGCCAATTACCTTACTCACCTTTTTCTTTCTTTTTCCTTGTTTGAATCTTAATAATGGGTGTTTTGTATGGACGAATCCAAACAAGGTCCAGTCAAGATAATTTAATGATTTGAAAAATTACATTAAAATTTTATTGATTTTGTTATTTTTTTTCTTATAGATAATAATTTTTTTTCTATATTTTATTTCAACTGCATTTTTATTTTTACTCTTACTTACCTTAAGAATATAAGTTTGTGTTGTTAAGTTGATGCGTGGTTTCGGGTCGAATTTGAGCTCGGTTGGGTTAGTGCTCTGCCTTTAGTGGTCATGGTGCCCCTTTTGTACTCCTCGCTTGCTTGGTGTCTTCTTCTTCTTCTTCTTTAACTTTTGCTCTTTTCTGTCCTCTGATTTATCATTCGAGGTAGGTTGGTGGTATATACCTTTGTATCAATGTCTAATGTTGGCTCCTGTTTTGCATTAGAATGCTACGTTTGGAATTGTTTCAGTCAGCCCATCAATATAATTCATAACAAGTTATTAAGGGCCCAGTTACCAACCATTTTATTCTCGGTTTTTTATTTTTGTTTTTACTTTTTCAAAATTTTCAATATTTCAAAACTATTTCCAAAATTTTTAAAAATTACAAAAATATAGAATAGGTGTTTTCTCCAGTTTTTATTTTTTTTATACAACTATTACCAGTAACAACCATTTAATCTCCATCGTCCGTTGATCTTCACTAACATTCAGCCCTCACCTCTCACCGCTGTTACTATCTTCCACTCATATTCGATCACCGCCAAATATATTATTATTTGATATAAAAATATTTAATTAATATATAAAATTAAATAACAATAAAAATATTTCATTAGTATATTAAAATATTAATATAATAAATTAATACTATATTATTTTGATTTATATAAAAATATATTAGAATAATTTAATTAATAATTAATTTTATCAATAATTAATTTAATATATTAATTAACTAAATTATATTAATTATAATTGAATTTAATTAATTAAACTAAAATAAAAATATTTTATTAAATCATTTCCAATCAATAATATTTAATATTTTTATTTTTATTGAATTAAATTATTTAATAAAATATAATTAAAATAAGTAATATAAAAATATTTAATTAATATATAAAATATATTAATATATTAAATTAAGAATATATTAAATTTATTTATGTAAAAATATATTAAATATAATTTAATTAACAATTAATTTCATCTATAATTAATTAAATATGGTAAAAATATTAATTAACTAAACTATATTAATTATAATTGAATTTAATTACTTAAATTAATAAAAAAATATATTAATAAATTATTTTCAATAAATAAATTTAATATATTTTATTTTTATTCAATTAAATTATTTAAAAAATTATAATTAAAATAGGTAATATAAAAATATTTAATTAATATAATAAATCTATAATATATTAAATTTATTTATGTAAAAATATATTAAATATAATTTAATTAACAATTAATTTCATCTATAATTAATTAAATATGTTAAATATATTAATTAACAAAAATATATTAATTATAATTGAATTTAATTAGTTAAATTAATATAAAATATTTTTGTTCAATTATTTTAATAAATTATATGATAAATTATATTTAATATATTTTATTTTTATTGAATTAAATAATTTTTAATAAAAATATAATGAAAATTAGCACATTTTAATTAATTTTAGTTAAATTAATTATTTAATTAAATTGAATTAACTAAGTTAACATAAAAGTAATTTTATATAGATTATTTTTACGAATAATATAATTAAATTTTTTGAATATATTTTGTTTTTATTGGATTAAATTATTTTGAAAAAATATTATACTTAAAATAATTAAGTTTAATTAATATAAATAATTAATTACATCAAATTAATTTAAGTTAATTAAATTAATTAATTTAATTAACATGTGATATATTTTATTAAATTATTTTGAAAAATAATTATAATAAATTATGTTTGGTATATTTTATTTTTATTGGATTAAGTTTTTTTTAGTAACTAGTATCATTAAAATGATTAAATTTTTTAAATTAATTAATTAACAACTATAATTACCAACTAACAATTATCGTTACTAAATGTGTTTTCAAGTTTTTTTTTTCTTATGAAAATAAAAACTAAAAATAAAAAATTGAACATAAAAACTGAAAACTAAACATAAAAACTAAATACTAAAACTAAAAACTAGTAGTTTTACCAAACAGATCCTAAAAGGACAAACCAAATGCCACATTAGCTTCTTAAGACCAAGTCTACCTTCTTTTAATGGATAACATATTTCCTCCCATGCTATGTTATACATTATTTTCATTACATCTTGTAATATATTTCTTTAAATTTAATTTTTCAAGTGTTATACCTCATTTTTGTTACTTCTTTTTGTAAAATGTTACTCAAACAAGTGTATTTTAGTACATTATTTTGCTTGCCCACCGAGATTAGTTAAGAAAGGAATTGTTCCATCAAAATCAAAGGAGTAATTAATAATCAATGAATCAAAAGAATATTATAGTGGTGTTTGGCACACCGACAACATAAATTAATTTTTACCAATTTTTTTAAAATTATTTTAATTTTTTTCACCAAACATGAAACTAATCTTTACCAATTTTATTTAACTTTTACCAAGTTTCTATAATTTTCTTCAAGTTTTACCAACTTTTTTTCAAGTTTTTCTAACTCTTTCTAATTTTCTTTTAATTTTAACAAATTTTTATCAAATACCCAACTAACCATAAAATCGACATGAATTTTTGAGTAAAACTTATCTGTTTGGGTAAAATAAGTAATGAACCAAAAAGCTTTTTTGTTTTTTTATTTTTTCTAGCTTTTACATGAAATGATGTGAAGTTTTTATTTTTTTTAATGAATGCGATTAACATGCCTAAAAGATACAACTTCTAAAAAAATTAAATTAAATTCGGTGAAAGAGCCAATATAAGAAGAAAAAATCTACAAAAAGTAAAATACCTTTTTGTTTTGTAGCCAAAAGAAATTCTTAGTTTGGAAAGAAAAAAAAAAAAAAAAAAAGCTGGTTAACCTTAGTAATTTTTTAACTTTTTGTTATCTAGATATTTTTACTTTTCATGATTTAAAATAAGTTTAGATGTATGAGAGTAATTTTAGTCATTAAAAAAAATTAAAAAATGAAGGTAGCATCTAGTTTTTTTTCAATGTTTTCTTTTCTATTTTTTTTGTTAAGTTCATTTTCCATTTTGTACTTTTAAAAATAAAAAAAAATAGCTCAAATCACATTTGCTTACTTGTATTTTCAAAATTTATTTTAGAAAATAAAAAATAAGTTTATATATGAAATAAAAATGACAAAAAAAAACTCTCAAAACAAGAAAAACAAAGCATTTTGTAGTTCTTTGTTTTAGAAATTTTAAAACATAAAATACATAAAACAAAAAAAAATAAAAAAATAAACCAAATATCAACTATGGGCGTGTTCTTTTTTTTTTTTTTTTTTTTCCACTTATAAGTAGGTAATTACTTGTAACATTTAAAATCACTTATAAGTGGGGGCCCTAAAGATAAAAAATTGATATATATATATATATATATTGCTAAAACCTAGAAATTATTTATTTATTTAATTTTAATTATTTATTCTATTTATGTGTTATATTTTTTAGGAAATTAATTAGGCTTATTTAAGAAATATTTAAATTATTAATTTATTTATTTTTGGATAAGTGTGGACCATTAGATATTTTAAGAAATATCTTTTTATCAGTGATGAAATATGATTGGAGGTCCACCGTAATTTAAGTGGATGTGGTGACACTCGATAAAAGAAGCTGTATATAAATAGGGGTTATGTAGACTAGGGTTTTATTATTTTCTATATTGAAAGAGAGAAGGAAAGAAAGAGAGAGGAGGAGACTAGGACAGGTGAAAGGTGAAAAGAAATTCAAAGGTTAATATTGAATATATTTTCTTTTTTTTTTTTCTTTCATTTAAAGAGGATTGATGGAAAAATATGAGTGTAGATTATATATACGATGTGGATTTGAAAACAAAAAAAAAGGTTTATGCTGTTGTACGATTATTTGTGATTGTTTATTCTATATAGATAACAAGATTTATATAAAATTTAACGATGGGCAAATAAAAAAAGATTTACTAAAGGGTTAGTTTGATTGATTTACTAAAGGGTTAGTTTTTCAAAGGGCATATGGTGTGCTAAAAGCTAGGCTCCCCATAATGGGAGATATGCTTTCATATAGTTTTCCCATACAAAGGAGATTAGTTATGGTATGCATGGCTGTGCATAACTTCCTTTATTGATTTGTACTCGATGATGAGTTATTCAAAGAGATTCAACAAGATGACGTGGAGTTACGTCCTGATATAGAGATGAATAGTAAAGATGCTATGCATGAGACTAGTCTGCAAAACGAAACTTATATGGTGGAGCTTTAAAATCAAATTGCAGATGAATTAGATGTCTTGTTTCCAAATTGATGTATTATTAATTTCTATTAAGATCAGAATTGTGTGTTAAAGGTATTTGACAAAGATATTTATATTGAACTACTTTATTTTTTCTTCAAAATTGTATTAGATGTTATGTTTAATATGTGTTAACTACAGTATAGTAACACAGTATGGAGTGACAACACTTGAGAACTATTTTATATAATATTATCTATGTTATGAAGTGAAAGGTCTATTGGTAAAATTACATTTGTAATTAGAAATAAAAATCCACTTATAAGTAGGAAAAAAGAATATAAATCTTGACCATTTATTAGTGAAAAAAAAAAAAGAACAGACCTTGAGTAACCAAAAACAAACTTTTAACACTATTGTCAAATTACTGACCCTAAACTTCACAAACATAAAAAGGTAGAGATGAAACGTAACTAGGCATAACATGCTGTACATAATGATAACTTCGAGTTGTCTTAAGGGCCTGACTGGGTGCTACAAAAGGCAGCCTCTATAAATAATACCCCCTATATAAGTTTTGATGTGATGGTTTTACTTGGTTTGGGAAGTAAAATTTTTCTCCCCTAAAAATCATCCAACCTCCTTAATCTTGTAAGAAGGTGTATTATTTTTTGAAGAGGGTTTCACCTTTTCAAAAATTACCTCCCCTTATTATGGACTAAATTGGTTTATTTTGCCATTTCTCATCTACCTTCTCACTAACAAAATGTATTTTATATGTGAGAAATAAATTCTTATTTTTTTCTAATGGAAAAATCTATTAAAAAATTATATTAATAAAAATAAAAAAAATATAATTTTTTTTCCAAATAGGGAGTCATGTGATTAAAAGAATATATATATAGTTTTTTCTAAATAAGAGATCGTGTAATTTTAAGATAATAATATTGTTTTTTAACAAATTCGTACACAATTACACATGTATTGATATTTTTTAAATAAGAAGAAAAAGCAAAGGGACAAAGGAAGCTTCAAGTAAGTTGGGACATTATTGTCTATGAAACTAATTTATATATTTTATAAAATTTAATTTATTTATAATTAATTTGTTTAAAATTAATTTGTACTAGTTTGTTAAGTTTTCACGTTATATAATTAACGTAACCATATAATCAAGTTTGGAATTGCACAATGGTAAAAGAGTCATTTGATAGTTTTTTTACATCATACATTCATTCTTATACACCTATTTTAAGAAACCATCCAACAAAATACTATTTATTATCCTTTCTATAAATATTACATCAATATGGGCATACTCTCCATAAATAATATCTTTTTACTATCTTATACACCTTTCATAAATAATCCCTCAAAATTTTAGTTGTATCCAATCGTGTCCTAAAAGTAATAAAAGCGGTTCGTTTGATGACTTTTTTATTTTTATTTTTCGAGAATATGTACGTTCATTTCATTGTAGTAATGATTACTTTCTTTTTTTTGATAACTCAAGATGTCCGGGTCATTTTGCGTAACAGGCATTATGTACAGCCTTGATTTGATTAATTAATTACTAACAATCAAATCAAGGATATAAAAATACATTTTATTTTCCATATAATAATTAATTAATAAAAAAAAAAGGAAGATAGATTTTCAAAACCAAGCCAAATACTAGGGATAGAATGATACTATAAATTTTAAAAACCAAATCAGGTATGGAAAATCTGAAAACCAAGAATAGAAAATATAAATTCTGCAAAACACTTCAAGGATTACCAAAACGTGCGTGTTCATTCAAAATACTTTGCATTAACAATAATTATCTTATCTGAATGGCATGCACACTGTAGAATATAAAAAAAAGGAATTTACACCGGTAATACCTCTTTTAGTCGATCACCCCATTACTTATGTTACATTTCCAACTGCCGCGGAGCCCAAGTAGTCAATGAGACCAATTGAGCGTGGATTTTAGAGATTTGGACTGTGTTGAGAATTGGGATTGCATTTTAAATATTTTTAAGTGGGATTTGTGGTTAACTAGGCCAAGTGAAGTCGTATATTATGCAAATAAATCGAGCCTTATTATCCAGCTGATAACTCGAGTGTCTAGTTGCATTGTTAGTATTTTATATTGCTTTTTTGTTTTCTTTGGACTGTTGTGATCAGCTCTGCTATTGGGTTATGGTTAATAATGAGATATGATTGTATGTGATTAGATGACGTGCCCGAGCCGCGGGAATCTAGTGTGTGTGACATAGGTTTCGTTTGGAGTACTAAAAAAAATATATAAAATTTTACAAATCTCTATAAATATAAATTACGAGATTGTTAAATTAAAATTTTTTATTCATTATATAAAACACGAAACACTAATTTTTATAAATTTATATAATTTTATACTATTCCAAACACATTCATAACGTACGCACGATTGAAGGGCTTAATTATCCTCGCCAACTATGTAATCCCCTCGTACGCATGGTAACTAATTCTTCGTGCCCACGGCAAGTCTGGTCAGCTAATTCTAGATTTTGTGTTCTCGGTCCTGTTTTTGTTTTAAAATTCGTTAAATGTGCTTTTGTATTGATTAACAAAATTATCCTCATCTCCTATCCTGTCCCACTTACCTTACATTCTCTCTCCTTTCTTATATTAATGCTATACATTAATATCTTTTTTTAAAGACTCATTTGAGGGTACGTTTAGAACATTATTTTTTGATGAAAATCTCTGAAAACCTATGAAATTCTCTATTACACTTTTACATTTTCTTTTCCTCCAAAATTTAAAAAAAAAAGTGACATATCTACCAGAAAAGTAACATAACTACAATTCCGTTAATCAAATGGGAAAATTTTTTTTGGGGATGTCATCACGAAATCGTGCTCTATAAAATGACACCCACTTTACCTATTTTTTTGAGTTTTTGAAAACCATCCCGACGGAATGTTTCTAACCGTCCCGATGGAATGGCCACTTTGCCTTTTTTTTCAGTTTCTGCATACCGTCCCAACGGATTTTCAAATTGTTTCGATGGATTTTCACTGCCAAAAACCGTCTCGATGGATTTTCAAAACTGTTTCGACGGATTTAGCCATGTCTTCGCAAAATCTTCAGACTAGCTGTCCCGATGCGCAAAAAAATTGTCGAAACGGATTCGGTGGTATTCATCTTCAAATTTTGTGATTTGGGTTAGGAGTATCAAATGCCAAAAAGTGACTCAAACCATATTTTTGGCTATTTTTCGCTATTTTTTGTTGTTCCAAACGCATCCTAAGTCATCTTTTTGCAAAACCCATTTCTTTCTCTCTCTCCCCCTCTCTCTCCAAAAAAATTCTTATAGTTTAATAGTGAATTTCTTATTTTAATATAAAAATTTTTAACGTACTATTAATTATCAAAATATCATTTGTAATATTTTGCCTAATATATTTAAACATTTCTTATTACTATAACCCTTTTTTATTTACAAATTAATAAAATTTTAATGCAACTATATAAAATAAAAATTTATACTATTAAAATTTAAATTTAGCTTTAATTTTGATTATAATAATTTTGAATAAAAATTATTATAATATTTTTATATCAAAAATATTACTGCTATTATATTATTTGTATTGAACGTTTTACAATCTTTTTGAAGAATATTAATTTTCTTTACGTATTTTACAATTTAGTAAGATATGAAAAACAATGTCTATAGACAAATCTTATTTTTCAAAATCTATTATAATCTCAATATATCAAAAATTAAACTCGAATTTCTTATTTAGTTTTCAATTATTTACCTTCCCAAAAAATAAAAATTCAACTTTTGTTTGTGTATATATAATAGGATTACTCTTAGATATATATGTAGAAAAAAAAATCAGAAATTAAATAATATTAAAAAAGTTCAAAGGAGTAGATCTATTAAAATTTTCAAATAATGCTAAGAAATGTTTAAATATATTAGATAAAATATTACAAATGATATTTTTATAATTTAAGAATACATTAATAATTTTTATATTAAAATGAGAAATTTATTATTCATTTTTTTTTGAGAGAGAGAGAAATGAGTTTTAGAGAGAGAAGACTCTTTGAAAGAAATATTAACGGAAAGAAAATGATATGAGATATTAAAATATAAGTTCAATAGGATGGGATAAGAGATGGGGCAATTTTGTCGATAGATAAAAAACACATTTACCCAATTTTAAACTAGTCAAAATTTAATAAATTTATAAAACCTTCAACTTTTCATCAATTTAGAACTTTCTATTTGAACTCTATTTATACGTCTCATAATTATGATTATTTCATATTTGATGCATTAATTATTTTTTAACTTTATTTAGAATTTTATTGGATGCAAATAAATGACTTCTCAACTTCTTATTTTAAATCTATCTATACATGTCAAAACTATCTCATATTTAATATATTAATTATTACTTTTTAATTTTTTTTAAAAGTTTATTGGACATCAAGAGAAGACGATTGAATTTCCTATTTTAACTCTATTTATACATGTTAAAATTATCTTATATTTAATTTATTAATTTATTTTTTTTTTAAATTCCATTTGACAAACACTGAATAAGTTAGGTTTCTCTAAAAACTTTGCTTTCAGACCTCCAAATTTGTTGACAGCCGTGTGAACCTCACCACATTATATAGTAAGGCATAGCTATTTCCCTTTTAGATTGCACTATTATGTGCAGGGAAAAAAAAAAAAAAAAAAGCTTTCAACTCCATTTTAAATTGATTCATCTGTCTACCTATTTTTATCTAATAAGAGTAAATATCTAAATAAATATTATTATCAGGGCACAAATGTATTATTGTCGTGATTGTGCCCCTTGAAAAGCTACTTTGTCATTGAGCTATACTCGGAAATTAATATGAAACTATTACATTTACTTTCATGTCAACTATACTTAACAAATCTTCATCCCATTATTTGTAACCCTAGCACAGCTATCAGTTTCCGACAGGTGACTGAGAAGCATCTCTAAATTTAGCTGACACATAAGGATATATTTTGTTCAGTGCTTTTTATTTTCATTCATCTAGAGTAGAATAATTCACAATAATATTAATTAAATTTAAAAATTGATTAAAATATTTTTTGACAAACGCTAAAGAGTACCCTTAAACACACTTAATAATTGATATATAAAAATATTTTAAAATGATAAAAAATGCTTTAGTAGTTATAATTTCTTTTAAAAGACTCTAGATCAATAAGTGTTTTGGATACGTATATATTTATTTTTATATTTACTAGGGCAGTCCACCAAAGGCTTGTTAATAGATCAGATTTAAGTCAAATTCAATTCGAATCCAATTCAATAATACTAGATCATGTTCGATAGTTGACCCGACAAATCTAAATTCGTTGGGTTTTAATAATTAATAAATCTGAATTTAGATTAATTTTCTAGACCCATTAGTTTAATATTCTTCAGAAATTCTTAAATGACATTTTGTTTGATTACTGCACGAGAACCAATCATCCATAAAAGCAACACAAGTCTATCTTAAACAAAATGAATGCAGAAGCAACATTTCCATATCTCATATATATATATATATATATATGTACGCAAACATATGTATGAGCTATGTCTGTTTTATCTAAACTCCAAAATCTCCCCGCTTTGCAATTGAGCTATTAAAAAATTGGCACAGTTTTCATCTAAATGATGGAGCTCGAAATGTCTAATTTAACTTTGTTCAGATGTCCAAAAATGAAAGGCAAGAAAATCACTAACTCAATTATTTGAATTTTGATTAATTATACAAGAAAAATGAGAACAACTTGTTTATTCATTTTCTAGAAATAAATAAATATACAACCCCTCTCTCTCTCATCCCCCCCCCCCCAATACATTGCATGGCAGCCTTGGCAGTGGAGCATAATTATGGCATTTTGGATGAGAGTTGAGTTTTATGGCATTTTTGGATCTACACATACAAGCATCAATTACTGATTACACACCAATTATTGTTATACATATATATATATATATATATATATATATATTGAATAAAATATATCTATATTTGCTGCACATTGTGTTGCAGATTTTGTGGAGATTTGTTATTTGTTTTTGTGTTTAAATATGACTACAATCTTATCATCGATCATCTTATATAACAACCACATGCTTTATGCATGTAAACATTCTTTCTTAAAATTAATTTGATTTTGTAAATAAAATTTTGTTTTTGTAACATATTTTGAATTTAAAAATTGAATTGATTTGATTTAAGAGAAATATTGAAATAAAAAATATGATAAATATGATATATAAGGATAAGTTTGTTCACTTGTTTTGATGGGGACTTAAGAAAATAATGAATTCTCGTCAAATTCTATTATTTTGAATTAAATTTCAAATGATATAAAAATCTCAAAATTCAAATTATGAAATTAGATTAAATATAACATATAAAATTTATTTTAGTTCAACTAATAAAAATTCTTATCCAATAAAATCAGATCCCATTAAATTCACTAATTCAAATAAAGTGTTACGGTGTTTGGTATTTTGGATTTCAAGAGGAAAAGAAGGTGAGCCTTTTAATTTCATTAGAATAAAATACTGACACTTCCATCCAACTCATACCTCCTTCAATTAATGTAAAACAATTAAAATACAGGCACGCACATCCCACATCGTCCAACGTTAATTAACAAAATATGATTACGAAAGGAAGATGATATCAGGTAAATATTCCGGGACGGGAGGCATGACGAAAGGAAGATGCCCTTTTCTGCCTATAAATAAGTTTGTAATTTCTCAATCGTAAAGGCATCAGCCATAGAGACATATCCATTCCTCCCCCCTACTAAAGAGATCAAAAAAGCTATTAGCCACCTATAACTTCTCCGCCACCATCTTCTTAATCGATCGTTACATTATTACGATACACGAGGATGGATCAGTTATCACCCAAGCCTCTTGCTATGGTTCAAAACGTCGAAAAGCAGTCAGTAGCTATCGACAGCTTGGTGGTTGTAGCTTTGCTAAGTTTGCCCCCTTCATAGTTGCTGATGATGGAGGAATATGGGAACATAATCAAC
>QLOD02167289.1:4458-16388 GCA_003260245.2 Sideroxylon spinosum
AAAAGAAAATTTAAAATTCGTTTAAATGGGTGATAAATGGTCTGTTCAAATAGATTTTATAAAAACATAATATATGTTATTTTAAACTTTGAAAAGTGTATTATTATTTGACATTTTTTTTAGACAACATGGTTGTTATTTTGTTTCATTTTTTAATGGTAGATATTTTTTTCTTTTTAAACTGATGAAGATTAAAAGTTGGAATTTTTTTAATTTTTTGAATTCTTTTAAAGATTTTTGAATTTTTTTATAGCACTAAACTTGGGCCCGTTTGGAACTCCAAATTTTGCTAAAGAATTTTAAAAACTCTAAAAGTTTTTAATTTTCTCTGATTAAATTTATAACGTATGACTTTTATACCAATTTTTTACCTATTTTATTTTAGGAAACCAAATACCAATACCAAAATACTCCAAAAATTGGTTGAAACTCCAAATACGAAAAACAAAAGAAAAATGAAAAAAAATTGCAATTGAAGTTTTATTGCGCTCCAAGTGCTTGATTGTAATGTTGAAAACATCAAACAGTCTGGCCATGTCAGCTCTCCATGCATTCACATTTCTGGTTAATAAACGATGGATTGAATAAATTTGAAGGTCTTTGGAATTTAGTAATCAAAATTGACAGAGTCAATATTGGTACAAAGTTGCCTCCCCGTGCTCGAACCAGTCATTAACCACACCTGTAACTATCCTTCTATGACTTTTCAGAACTTTTACCAGCTGATTAAAATACGCGCAGACACATATGCAATTCTTTGAATCTTCCAAATCGGTGTCCCGTTTGGATACCGAGAAGATTTTGTCAAACAACTGCATACTTTTAATTTTACTGTATCAACCCTTTCCGTACGTAATAGACTTTGGTGTACAAAAAAATGAAAACCAAGAGATCGATATATATATTAGTGGTACAAAAATCATTGTGGACACGTGCCGTCATCTTGAGCATGAATTTACTGAGCAAGCATTTGCTCGCCGTTAGTTTAACTACCCTCTGATCATTTCAGTTAGACCCCACCACTAAATATATACGTGTTAGTGTGATTTCAACTATTAATGTAAAATAGTAATAAATAAATTAAATTTATTACCACTTTGTTAACTCAATTATTTTATAAACTTACAAGTAACTGCCAGATGTAACATTTGGACATGGCAACATTTCACCCATTCATCCATTATTTTGATTTCTCCCATGTACATTTATTACCGATTAGAAGGCATTTGATGCTAATTGAAAGACAATTAATGGAAAATATACGCCAAATATGAAATCATCACGACCCTTCGGTTATTTTGATATTTATTTATTCATTCTATCTTACTATAAACACAACACTTAGTATAAAATATCAGCTACGCTTACTATTGTCAACTAAAGATTAGTTATTTTTTTATTTTTGTTCTCAAACCTCTTCTAACTTTATCATTGAAGGGTTTTCTTTGATTATTTACTCTAACTTTTCTTGCCCTGTAGGCATGATTCAAACTCATTCAGTTGATGTGATAGTAATGCCTAATCGTATTTTTTATTATCGCATATATATTTAAATTCTGTTATACTTACTTAAACTTTTCTTGTGTGTTTAAATTAAAAAATTCACTAGAAAAATAAATATAAAAAATAAAATAATAACTATATACCACTTTTCTTAACCAAAACAAATAAATAAAATAAATTAATATCTTTCATTTCATCTTGTTCCATACCTTTATTCTTTTTACTCTTGTACAAATTTAGGTTTGAAATACAACAATCAGGGGCTTTTTTTTTTTTTTTTGGCAGCAAAAAAATCACCATTTATGATTTTTTTTTATGTTTAATTATTTTCATTTTTTATTTTCAGTTTCCATTTTTGTCTTTTGAACTAAAAAAAAAAAAGAAAAAAAAGAAAAATTGTTTCATAATACAATTTTGTTTACAATAATAAAATTTATCTTAATAAAATATTTTATTTTTATTAAATTAAATTACTCTAACAAAAATTTTTTATTGCATAAAATATTTATTTTTGATAAAAATTAGTTTTAATAGAGTATATTAATAAAGAGCATAATTTAATTGCAAAATATTATTTTATAATTGAAAATTGATTCAATTCAGTAACATATATAATTTTATTGACAAATAATTTTAATTTTAATAAAAGACATTATTTAAAATATGATTATTATTTATTAAAAATTTAATTTATTTAAATTAACTACTTTAATTATTATTAATTCTTATTTAATAAAAGAAATTATTTTAATCATAAATTATTAATTTATATATTGTTTTTAGAAATACTTTTAATTGAATAAAGTAAATTATTTCAATCAGATTTGATAAAAATTGGTAAAGTATTATGTTTAGAGTTTAGAATTGATAAAGTGTTTATGAAAGTAAAATAATTAGGGGAAAAATATGATTTTGTTGTTTATGATTTGGGCCTAAACTTTTGAACATATTTTCATTTTTTTGATAACAAAATAAAAATAAAAATAAAAATAGGTTTGTCAAAATAAATTTTTGTTGTTGATTCTTTAACTTTTAAAAAAATATGAATAAAAAAATAGTAAACAAAAATGTTACTAAACATGTTTAACCTTTGATATTTTCCTCTTTTTTTTTTTTTGTTTTTACATTTCAATTTGCCATTCTTCACCATTCAGCGTTTTAACTCACTGAAATTTATTGTTGATGCAAACCAGCTAGAGAAAGCCCGTGGGAGTCTCTAAAAATCAGCAGGGAGGTGACCCAGCATTCACCAAATCAAGAGTATTTACATAAACAAAGTCCAAAGTTCCATTGTTATTCATTTGGGTAAATCTGGTTTAGGATTAGAAGTGAGGCGAGTGTACATTAAGTTTGAGTATGTTAATGAATTTGTAAATGTAAGAGTAAGAATAATCATGATTGAGATGTATAAAAAATGAATTTGAGAATGAAAATAATATGCATGTGTACTATGTTTGACATGATACATTAATTGATATAATAAACTAAAAAATGAGTAAATATTGTTATGATCTTAAAATAGACAAGCAAACATTCCAACAAACAATAAAAAGAGGATGAGTTCTGAATTTTTTTACTCGAGTTTATATGTTATTCTTATTTTTTCTACGGATAATGACATCTTTTATGAGAAAAATAAATAGTAAAATGAACACAACATTCCATCTTTTAAACGCCTGTTTGATCATCTAATCTATTGGAAATATGGAATTAATAAATACGTGAATGAGAAATTATGTCTCAAAGATCACCCTTGATTTGGAAAGAAAAAAGGCTAAGTGGAAAGTGTGTGGAAAGTGTGACATTACTTGTCCCACATTGGAAAAATGAAAAAAGGTTTAGTGCTTTATATATAGTTACACTCTTGAGAAATGGTAATCAATAATTAGGAACACTATGTCTCTCACGCCTGCGCAGGGGGTGCAAATCCAACGTCCCGTCGAAGGTCCGACGAGCTTTCTTCGTGTGCCAGCGTGCGACCTGGTGACACGAATGCAGGACCGAAAAGTGGGTCTCGCGAAGAGCCCATTTTTTTTTGTTTTAAATTTTTTCCAACGGCTTGCAGGTTAAATACTTGTAACAGTAATAATAATTCTGTAATTATTAGAATTAAACTGATAATTTAGTATAGATTTAAACTTTGTAACTGGTGGGTTTATTATTTGTATAAAATTTTAGAATTGTCCCCTTCATTTGCCTATAAAAACAGACTCCCCTTCTGTTTTAGAAACACCCCCAAAATAATTTTCTTCTTCTCCTCTCTCTGTTCTCTGCATATTTTTCATATAGTATTCTGTTTAGTTCAAGTTCGCTGAAAGTGTTAAAGTATTGGGCATACTTCACCACTGTTTACCTTTATATCCTGAGAGACAGACGTCCATACCAACCTTGAGCACAGGTAAAGTGGACGAATTTGTTTTAAGGAAACTGTCATACACAGTCCTCGGTTTTTCTTTTTTTGGATAATCTTTTTTTTCCTCTTTTCTTTTTATTATTTTTTTGTACTCTTAAAATCAAAATTATAATAACAGTTTACAGTTTACGATTCTACTGTTACTATAACACACATATTGTCATAACAGTATTATTATAATCTGTTTCATTCTTCCTTGTTTACTGTTAAAATCAAAATTATAATAACAAGTTTATTATAATTATTCTAACAGGTTACAGTTTACATTATTATATTTTTTTTACTGCTTCAAAGAAGAAATAAATTGTTCACCGTAGTCAATTTTGTTTTTAATTCAATTTTAATACTGATTAATTTTGCACAACATAATCAAATACCAAAACTTATCAAAAGTTACAAAAATGTCATACTTTCTTCTAATCAAATTTCATTATCTATCATTTTTATATCAAATATTTGTATTTATATTGTACTTTTTTGTCAATTTTTTTTCTTACCAAACACCTCTTGAAAATGAAACTAATTAAGAAAATAGAAACTGGCGTCGTCATTTTGTACATATATATAAGTCATCTCTAGATAATTCATCAACTATATACCCAGAATGTTTTATGTTATTTAGTAATGGTATTGATTTTGTATATTTTAAATCATCATAATACTATATGCAAAAAGAATACATTTGTTTCAAATTCAAGAATTTGATAAAAAATATTTTTGGCGAGTTCATAATAAACAATATTTCTCCATCAGAATTGTTAGTTGAAATATAATATGAGAATGATATGATAATATAACTTTTTTAATGAGTTAATTTTTTTTTAAATGATAACTTTTAATCGTTGTTATATTATTCTGATAATTTTTTTCTATCAAAAGTTTCTAAAGCATAATTTTACCCAGTCGTGAATTCAAGGTATTGTGGGGATTGGTTAGTTTCGTAAAAGTGGTGGATTATGCAACTTAGGTTTGATTATAAACTTTATTATACTATACAATCTCTATCATTAGCAACAATTTAGGACCCTGACAATCTGACCAAAAACATCTTTTTTAACATAGGGTTAGTATTTCAACATAGAATTTTAAGCATCATGGACTTTTTCGAATACATTAAAGAATCAATTCATCTCGGTAACCTACCCACTTGCTCATCATCTTTAAATCTAGCTAGTAATTTAACCATTGGAAGCCCCGTATTGGTTTCAAAATGGGTGCTCCAAAAAAGCTCTTCCTTTCTCATATCCTCACAGCCCTTGTTGGTCTTTCAATTGCCCAGAATAACTTCGTAAAGCATTTCTGCATAGACAGTGGCAATTTCACAACAAACAGCGCATACCGGGAGAATCTGAACACACTCCTCTCTTCCCTGTCTTCTAATATCAATAGCTACGGTTTCTACAACTCCTCCGTCGGCCAAAACTCCGACAAAGTTAGCGTGATCGCTCTTTGTAGAGGAGATGTTGAACTCCAACCCTGTCGCAGTTGTATCAATGATTCTACTAGCAAGCTCACAGAACTTTGTCCGAACAACAAGGAGGCAATCGGATGGCACGACAATTGCATGTTGCGATACTCCAACAAGTCCATTTTTGGTACGTTTTCAGATTCCCCGGAATTTGAGTTGCACAACCAAGCTAATGTCTCGAACTTGGATGAGTTCAATAAGAAACTCAGTAGCTTGTTTGACAGCCTGAGAGAAAAAGCCGCGGGAGGTGGTTCTCAACGCAAGTTCGCGGTTGGGAACGCAACTGGTCTGGGCTTTGATAATATATATGCGCTTGTGCAGTGCACGCCGGATTTGTCTGAGCAGCAATGCCGTGACTGCTTATCTGGGGCTTCTCAACTTATTCCAATTTGCTGCAATGGAAAGATTGGAGCTAGGGTTGTTAGACCCAGCTGTATCGTTCACTATGAGACCAGAACTTTCTTCAAGGATACTCCGGCTGATACTACTTCACCGCCTGCTCCTCCAGGTACGCGGGATATTTTACTACCGCTAAATAGGAAGACAAAGCGGAGGTCATGTGATCGTGACCTAAATTTTTATAAATTATTATAAATTTATACTAACTTATATAACTCTAAACACCCCCAATATATATAAGAACCAAAATTTATGCAAAACTCAAATGCGTATACATATGACACATATCAAAACTAGAGTTCTTGAAATCAATGACCCTCTCAATCTTGTGATCGTGAGAATACCTCCATTAATTAAAGAGCATCCCAACCTAGATATAGATTTTAGTTCGGAGTAAAGCAACAAACCCAATCCCCATAATTTACCTCAACCTCTTGCCTTTGAAACAATATCCGTTCATAAAAAAAAAAAATTAATAATACAGAGATAAAATTTGATAGATGTATATAAAAAACATGAGACTTTAAGTAGTTTTGGTGAAGGTCAATCAAACCCTGTCTGGATTTCTTAAGAAATTGAAGAAGTTGCTTTTATATATATATATGTATTTCGGTTGCGATGGTTTTTCCTCGCCGATGGATTAGTTCTCAAGAGAATTGAAGCTGGAGGGGAAGTAAATGATGAGAGGGGAGATATTGTCAGAGAGTTCACTGAAGCTCTCAATTTTCACATGTGCCTTCTCTTCTTATTTTTCTACTTCTTCCTTTTTCTTATCTTGTTCTCTTCCTCAACTACGGTCTTTGATTTCTCTTCCTCTTCGGCTGATAGAAACTTGATTTTTCATATGGTGATATGGCTATCGGAGGCCATGTCTTCGGTAACGGAGGCTTAGAAGATGAGAGTGTTGCTTGGAAGGACATTTTAGTCTGTTCATCTTTTACTTTTTGTTGGATATTAAACACTTGTAGATTTTATGCACATGAATCTCAAGCACCGTTAAATCTAACAGTTTCATCTAACTTTTTACTTTAGTTATAAGTAGTTATTAGTGCAAAATAACAAGTTAAAGGAGTGTAAGTGATTTTGACCATAAATACAAGGAAATAAAAGTAATTATACAAAAAAATATTTAAATATGAGTACATTTTATAAAAGAAATTTTATTTATCTACTATTACGCTTTAAATAGATCTCTAAGTATTGTTAATTTGATTAGTAAATATTTTGGTCTTTCTGGTATGAGATTTTTATTCAGCCCCTCCTTGTAACATTGCTTATGAAATGGCATGATCTTGAGATAGAATTGCCGTGATAAGCAGAGTAGCTTCATATATTACAATTTTTGTTTGTTGATGTTTATCACTAATTTAAATTAGATTTTAATTCCTAGCCAAACGTTTTATTCTATCAAGTATTATTTGCGACATTATTAGTTTTAAAGTTAATTAAAATCCCCAGAGCAGGTTTTTTTCAAACTATAGATAATCAGTATTCAACATTGCATACGTAAGCAATGATTCAAACGAATAAGAAGCATTATTGCAAAGATGGAACGAGGAAGTTTGCATATAAATTGAGTTCCTTGATAGATTTTGGTCGTAATTAAATTTATGATTTTGGGAAACAATAATAAAATTAAATTTAACGAACATGACTTGATCCAAATACTATTGCTTGATCAACCTTAAACAACACTTGAACATGATATGACCAAAATATATTTTTGTTTTTTGCAGGAAATGATGATAACACAGGTCGGACAGTTATCATTATCGTTGTTCCGACTGTTAGTTTAATAATAATCACCATTTGCGTCTTCATTATCTTTAGAAAAAGGAAGCTAAAGAAGCCACCACAGGATATAGAAAGTAAGTTTAAGATGGTTTACTTGAATATTTATTTTTTTAATATATTTTCTGCTAGTAATGATATTATAGGATTAACTCCTCAAATTGATAGCACAAACTGGCAACGACATCACTGAAGCAAATATATATATATATATACATACATATATATATTACTTGCAAGTAATATGTGTAGAGTGTGCCTGTTTACAAATAATCTTATACATCACTCCATTTGGACTAATTATTGTTATCCCTAATTTAGAATGACATAATAGTCATTCATAAGAAAAAAAAATACAAATTTGCACACCCTTAATTTTGTTTATTTATTTGGTTTAATTTTATTTGATAATTTAATCAAATAAAAAATTAATTTTGTTTACAAAATTTATCATTGTAACTTTTGTCATAATTCGAGTTATTTAGTAAAATTCGATACGATTCTTTTAATTCTTATAGTCTAGTAATATATTGAAAAATAATATAATGAAATAAAATGTAAGTGTGGTAAATATTAAAGTAAATAATTTATGAAAGATTTGTAAACATAAATAAAAAATATTAAATTGATGAAGAAAATAGCAAAATTTATTTGATTAAGTTATTTTCTTATTTGATTAATCTATAAAATAAATTAAATTTATTTTATAAGATTTCTAAGAATGTAAATTAAAATAAAATTTATTTATTTTTTCAAAAAATATATATATATATATTTTTGTAACATAAAACCTACAAACATGAAAATAAGATTTCTTGTAAATTTAAATTTCTAGTTATTCTTTACCCCCCACAAATTTTGCTCACCAATTGAAAACTCAAAGTAGAATTTCTTTAATTTTTTCCTCACCATTCATGTAAAAAAAAAAAAAAAACTACCAAAAATATCAAATAATCATGATAGATTAACCTTTATCGATTATCTAACTTTTATTGACATCTCTATTTATTTCATTCCGTTTTTTATTGTTTATTTTTATGAAGTTGTGGAAGAAATTAGCGATGTGGAATCCTTACAATACCATCTTGATACTATACAAGTTGCAACAGATGATTTCTCTGATGCTAATAAGCTTGGACAAGGTGGTTTTGGTGCGGTTTACAAGGTAATACAGAACACATATTTTGATTAATGTAATAATTATTATATATACCTTGTGTTAAATGGAATTTTTTGTCCATGATATTGTTTAGTCGTTGATTTTTTTTCTTTTGCTTTTCTGATAATATAACTTCAGGGTAGGCTTCCAAATGGACAAAAAATAGCTGTAAAGAGGCTATCTAAGGATTCTGGACAAGGTGAATTAGAGTTTGAGAACGAGGTCATGTTAGTGGCCAAGCTTCAACATAGAAATTTGGTTAGACTCTTGGGTTTCTGCTTGGAAGGAATGGAAAGGCTACTCATCTATGAGTTTGTGCCAAATTCGAGCCTTGACTACTTCATTTTTGGTATGATTAATTGTTGTTTGCAGCCTATTGTTATGTCGTATATCAATTTCATTCGGAACTTAAATTAATGTAACAACATAACTAATCTAGTTGGATGTTTGTACATGTTTTGAAGATTTGTAATTGATTTGAGCTTAACTAAATCGTATACTTGGATAACTATATAGATCATGTCAAACGTGCACATTTGGATTGGGAAAAGCGTTACAAGATCATAGAAGGCATTGCTCGAGGACTTCTTTATCTTCACGAGGATTCCAGACTTCGGATTATTCATCGTGATCTGAAAGCTAGCAATATTTTACTAGATGAAGAGATGAATCCTAAAATATCAGATTTTGGCATGGCAAGATTGTTTATGTTGGACGAAACTCATGGGAGTACAAGCAGAATCGTGGGTACCTAGTAAGTACTAAATTGTTATTCATCTACAAATGTCTTTATAATAGCATTACAAGAGAAAACATTTTTATGACCGATTTTTCCAACCAAATACAAATTTGGTCATTAAAGGTTACTTTTCACGACCACATTAAAATTGCTTGCAAATAGTAAATTTTTCTCAACGAAATTAACATTAGTCTCTAAAAGGTGATTTTTAGTAACCAATTCTTCCCAACCAATTGGTCTCTAAAAGACATTATAAAAAATAATATTATATTATTATATTTATCAACCGATTGGTTGCTAAGGTAAATGTTTTGCCAACCAATTGGTCACTATAGGTTAATTTTTACCCACGAAACTAAAATTGATTGATAAATGGTTTCCTTTTTCCAACCAAATAAATTTGATCGGTAAAAATAGCACCTTTGCCTACAAATTGGTTACTAAAGGTAATAAATATTCTATTATTTTTGACACTCAAAAATAATCATTTTATTTTAATTTTTAACGACCAAAAATTTACTTTTCTTGAACAAACTTTGATAGGTAAAAACTTTAATAGATACATATATTAAAATATATGCATCTATACACAAGTAAAGACTTAGCTTGGTGGTTAAGTACTTTAAAATTTAAAGTGACACTTGTGTTCGAGTCAAAAGAGAAGAATATTGTTTTACAAAACCTTTTGTTGACTATTTGGCCGCTAGATGTATATCCTTTAGTGATTAAAGTTTGGTCAATGCAGATCATACTTTTACCGAAAAAATATGTTTTTGTTGCCTGATACCTTCTGCGACTAACGTTTGTCGACCAACGGACAACCAAATCATTTTTGGTTAGCAATATCTTTAGTGACCAAAAATTGAACTTTAGCAATCAAATTTTAGTCATTAAAAGTGCTGATTATTGTAGTATAAGAATGCTTTTGCAAACAATTTTAAAGAAGGTTTGTTCAAAGAATACAATGCTAATTTTCTTAGTATCCAAACAAGTTGTTGAATACTTCAGCAGAAGTCATAGAGGAGACTTGCATTTGATTTCCTTATAGCTTGAGCCAGCTCTTCTACTAATAAAAATAATTAATCAATACGTGTAATCTTATCATTACAGTGGATATATGGCTCCCGAGTATGCAATGCATGGGCAATTCTCAGTCAAATCCGATGTGTTTAGCTTTGGCGTGTTGGTTTTAGAAATTATGAGTGGTCAGAAGAATAATTGCTTCCAAAATGGAGAAAATGTAGAGGACCTTCTAAGCTATGTGAGTATGAATGTTTATGATAATTAGACTTCTAGTGGCATGAAAATTTAAGAGGTCAATAAAGCTAATCGATTTTTTGAATTAATTCTTGCAGGCTTGGAAAAATTGGGGGAGAGGAACAGCGCTAGATCTGATTGATCCAATATTGAAAGTAGCTAGTTCAGGTTCAATGCATCAAATGATGAGATACATCCATATAGGGTTGCTATGCGTTCAAGAGAATGTAGCAAATAGGCCAACCATGGCTTCAGTTGATCTAATGCTTAATAGCTTTTCTATAACACTTCCAGTACCTTCAGAACCAGCATTTTTCATGCATAGTAGCATAGAATCAGAACTACCATTGCTCCAAAATTATGATTCAAGTCAATACAAAAGTAAATCAACTTCTATATCAAAGAATGAAGTTTCAGTGACTGAATTATATCCTCGATAAAGATTTTGTTGATGTTACTACTGATTAGCATCTACAAATATTTTGTATATATTTTTTTATTATAATTATTTTTGGATTCTTTTTCTAGAAGGTGATACTATTTTAATTTAGGTTAGGAAACACTTTTCCATCAAAATTTTATTTGAGAAAGTTGTACCACCATTGGTGTTTTCTTATTGAAAGTGAATTTTGGTAAGTTATTTCATGTAAAGTCATAGGCCCTACCAAATAGTTACATCATTATAGTTTTTCACTGTGTAGTGTTCCATTTCCATTGTCATACTACCCTGGTCAACTCAATAAGAGACAAATTTTTAAGAATATCACTTTGTCTACAAGTTATAGCACACGGGTACTCCTATGCGGGCACATAGATTTGACCTTTGGTGCATGAATTCCTTATTTGGGTGCTCAGATATAGCATTTGCTTATTTTCTTAAAAAATGTTTTTGAAAGAAAAACACTACTTAAAGACTTAATTTTGGTACTAAAATTTTAAAACTATTTTCTTCAAAGGCTAATATTAATTTTCATTTTATGGGCTTAGTGTGGTACTCAATGAAATAAGAGAATGTGAGTTACGGGTTGTATGTGCAACACGAGACTCATGATATAACTTTAATGATCAGAACAACCAACGTGAAGTTAAGTAAGGATTAAGCTTTTAGATTATTTATAAATGACCAGAAATCAGGTAAGTAGAATAGTTTTGGATTTTGAGATGAAAGATAGCAGCATTAGAAATCACGATTCGACACATA
>QLOD02167289.1:16488-36440 GCA_003260245.2 Sideroxylon spinosum
TCGACACATATAGTCGTAAGAGTTGATTTGCTCGTCTTTTAAATTTTGATAAAAAAATTGACTATATTCTAAACCATTAGATGGATGTCATATGAGGTTATAAAGTTGTTATATAGTAATATAAAAGTATGAACCGAGTTCAAGAAGAAAGTATAATGGTATAGATGGTACAGTTGAAATAGTAAATGAATGAGGTTAGGTTTAAAATAAAGTTTAAGTAGTAGCTAATAATGCTTAAGTGAATGGTTAAAATTGTATACGACACTTAAAGTGGTGAGAATGGAATATCTAATAAATTTGAAATGATGAAAGTGAAACCTAATGTAAAAACTAACATTACAAATAAGGTTTTAGAGCTAACGAAAACAATGACTAATGTCGATATGTAAATCTACTGATATAATACTGAAATTACTTAAACATAATTTATCATGATTAAATTAGAATTGTGATCCAAAAAATATATATATATGCTAATAAATGTGGTAAGATATGTGGGGTTATGTATGGATATATTGTATAATCTATTGTTCTTGTGATGCGGTGGGTGGTGATATTGATTTGAAACAAGTGCGGCCTGTATGTGTGGTGTAAGAAGTGATATAATTACTATTTTTGATTTATGAGATGTTAAAAATAAGAGGGTACCTTTAGGTTGAAAGATCTTAAAACTACATAGAATAATCCATCCGGATCATTGTTATCTGATGGCTATGGCCGACAAATAATAAGGATATGGTTTTCATGTTCTAGATTATCATTATTTGTTGGTTGTAACTCATGAATAATGAGATTAGTATGGTTAATTGTAACCCTTGAATATGAATCCATAAACAATGACACTGACTCAGTTAATTATGACAGTTAAGACTCATAAACAATAATGAATCGATTCATCGTTTCAATAAGATGATTGAGCTATAAAAGATAATGATGGTCAGTTTGGTTAATTGTAACCCTTGAGCCAAGGCTTATAAAAATAATAGTTATGTTCATCATTTCTGTTAGGTGATTAGCTGATAAAAGACAACAATGGTTAGTTTGGTTAATCTTGACCCTTGAGAGCCAAGGCTCATCAATGACGATGGTTCAATTTATAATTTCCGTTGGGTGATTAACCCATAAAAGATGATGATGTTTTAAGATTGAACTTGTTAATTATAGAAATAAAATATTAGCGGATAGGGGTGTTGCACAATTATAGAATGAGTATAAGGTTAGCAAAACTAGAATGAATAGTACGTGCAATAACCCGACTGTTTATGTTAAGGTAAATTGATGATTTTTGACATGATTATGATGTAATAAGATGTTAATAGGGTTAATGTGTGTGTTTTAAGGGTTTAAATTGACAAAAGTATGAAATTGGGGTTAAAACTTAGACTTAGCCAGCTTTGGCCTAAGTGTGGTGTATGGGGTGCCCGGATTCTTTTTGTAGGCACCCGGTCTGAGTGACATTTTGACAGATTAATGTCTCAGCTTTTTCTCTTGTGTCACTTCTTAGCCATGTCAAGGGTAGGCAATAAGAGTAAAGGAGGGGGGGAACTCCTGTTAAAGCCTTGGGCCTTAAGCTTGGTGTTCTAAATATGTATATGGGAGAGGAAAAAGAGTTATGGGATTGGAAAAGAATGATAGATAGAGAGCTGATAAGCAAGGAAGAAGCGAAATCTAGTTAGTATGCCAAATGATTACACTTGGAAGGTGTAATTACAGGCCTCATTTAAGTCATAAAACATGCATTCATCAATTAATTAGAAGAGGTTTTATTTACTTTGAAGTCTAATGGTTTTATTTTTAAAACACAAAAAAACGATGAAAAATAGTGAGATTGTCAAGGATGAAGAGGATGAAAGTGTCTTCGCCGTCCAAATCCAGACACTCAAACATTCAGCTCGGATAGCAGCGAAGTAGCTATGGAAGAAACCAAAGGAAATAACGAGCAAAAGCAATATTTGGCTTTGCCATCCAGAAGGGAAACTACTGTCTAGACACCATTTTCTAGTAACTAATTAGTTCCACACTTAAGAAAATTTTTAGATTTGTAAAGATTGAAATTTTGTTCTTACCGTTCAGATGACAATCAGTCGTTTGAACGCCGGGGTTCAAAAACTTTTAGACTTTTGTTTTTTTTTTTAGGGTTTGCTACTTATGAATACATTTCTACGTACAGATATTGAAGTAGCCTTTCTTTTATTTAGTTCTGCACAGTTTAGGTTTAGTTTTTAGTCATTTGAACATTGCATTTGTGCATTAGATTCAAGGATCATTTGGTGAACGCATTCAAGTTTTGAATAAGAGTTCCAGGTTTTATTAATTTGATTGTTTATGCTATTATGTTTTCTTTTATTTATTATTTTTGCATGTGTTTAACGATGCTAGGCTAGACTTTCATTCTTGATTCAACCCATCGATGATAGGTAGGTTTTTATTGGAAGATTGAATGCCATGCAAACTTTACATGGAAGATTAAGCATGTATGTTAGGGTTTCTATTTTCTACACTTAGTTATTTCGATTCAAAAGCTTTTGAAAACGTATAATAGTGATCATATTTCCTTGAAATCCCTGATGCTATTACATGATTAAAACAGCTCTATATTTTTAAAATCAAATAAATAAGATTCAAACCAAAGACAAAATAATAGAATATTCTTTCAATCTTTCATAAACGTGAATTTAAAGCTGCACTTTGGAGAAATTATTTTAACGAAAACATATTTTGATTTATTTTTCCATAACATGAAACTTAAACAGAGAGAAACCTAGCATTTAAATGGAGAATAAATAACCTACCCGGATTCCTAAGTTGAATCAAGATATTTAAATTGTTGTTTCCAAAACTTTATTCAAACTGTTTACGTTAGTTCTATTTACTTCCTTTAGAATATTTATTTTTAGTTTAGTAATTAAACTATTTAATTTGATTGTTGTGTAATAAATTCTGAAACCATTCATAAAACATCCCATCAACTAAAACTCAATTTACAGTTAAGTACTTGGAAACATAAAATAGCATAATTTAGAAAACCTAGACTTTGGAAACCCTACCTTCCCTAATGATACAATCCCCATAAAGTACCCGAGTGCCCCCGCTAAGCATCAGAGGCCCCCTCGGGTGCCTGCCCCAGCTCACTTAGGTTCTTCTATTTCGGTTCCTCATTTATTCTTCTTAAATCAATTTCTAAACTTCCGAAACTAAAAATTATGGATCACAACCTTGTTTCTCTAACGTTTTCAAGACTTATAGGACTTAAAGGAATCAACAAGTTTAAGTTTTAGATATACAACCACCTCTAATTCAAAAATCAAAATCAAACTCAGCATATACATATACACGTATACGTGCATAACTTGAATCAAACCAGTTATACATGTTTTCCTAACCCAAATCATTCAAAAAAAAAAAAAACATTTATATGTTTTTTACATCCTATATATGCTATTTATAAGCTTAGAATCCCTACCTTAATCATTGGAAGTAGAAGAACTCAACGACAGTATGCACCCAGAAAAACCTTCCAAACTTGTACACTCTAATCTTTGATCCTAACAACAATATGATTACATCAATAGCTTCACATCTATTTTCATTCTTATAAAAGCAATTTGAATTTGGTTGCGTTTCGTATACTGACCAAATTCAGTTTGTTCCTCGATTCTCAGCTTTCTCTCTATTTTTCTTTCCTAATCCCAAATGTAAAAATGACCTAAATTTCTATGATTTAATTTATTTTGGGGTTGTTTACTTTTAATTTTAGATTTATGCATCATTTAAAATTTTATTTAGAAATGAAATTCGTTTTAAATTAATCAAGTGTGACATGCCTTAATTTTATTTTATTATTACATGTGTTGTGCTAGCATATGATTGTGCGTGTATGTATTATCATACGTGCTTTTTCTATTGGATAAGTAGATGGTAAGACGTAATTGCTTAAAGGGGAGGCCAAGGGCTAGCTGGTGTGGGAGGCTTAGGGTTATTGATGGGTGGTGTTATGGTGGTGTATATATCTGAAAGAGAGGGGGAGACTTGGATAGTTTTTTTTTTTTTTTAAAAAACCTTTCGAAATCTCTTTCCAGCTTTTTCTCTCTAACGTGAAAATCCTTCCACCAAAAGACTATACTTCTCCTTCATTCTTTCTCCTTATTCTTGAAAGTTGGACAGTATAAGAAAGTAAGGTTTTGCACGTAACCTAATCATTGGAAGGAACCGATAAGAGACATTTGAAAAGGCAGTTAGCTCGGTTCGTGTATCACCTGAGATCTTCAGAGATAGTAGCAAACTTGAGTTGGTGGTATTTGTTTGGCTTTATACATTAATTTTGACGTGTATAAATTATGGTATGTGGGGTTTCATGATATAAGACTTCATTTCTTACTCTTGTAAATAAGTATGTAAACATTTGAATATGTGTAAAGTATTAAACTCATGCTATGTATATGTAAATATTGATGCATATCCATGATTTTGAGCCCATGTTGTGATTCCATAAATCATGTATTGGATGGCATCTTATGTGGAATATGTTGTTTGAACATGATGGATTGAAATAAATGAGTTAAATTTGAAAATGTTTATGAAATGCAAATCCATGCTTAGGGCGTGCTTAAAAAAGTTATATTTTTATTTTCTAATGCTATATAAATCCATTGTTTAAAATTTAAAGGGTTGCAAAGAGATATTCCATGTGTTTGAATCCACCTCTTTGGTTTTGGATTTGTAAAATTTAAGATTTTGATTAAGTTAAATATCATATGTTTTCTAGTAATGGTTTACCTAATTTTATAAAAAAATGTTTTAGTATAAGAAATCGGGTCTTAGTGTTTTAAAAATACAGATTTTCTTATAAAAATCTGTCACTAAAATTTTTTGGAATTAATTTTTTTTTTTTAAGCTTCGGTGCTCGAACAACCTTCAAGTAAGGTTTCCAACATGTTGGTCACTTAAACTACCTTTGAGTAGGTTTTCCAACAGCTTGGATGGTCAAACTGCTTTCGAGTGGGTTTCCCACCAGCTTGGGAGTGGGGCTCTCGAACTGCCTTTGTGCAGGTTTTCCAGCAGCCTAGAGCCTCAAACTTTCAAACGGGGGGTGCTCAAATTGCATTCAAATAGATTTTCATAAAATAAAGAATTTAAGTATTATTATTTTTTTTTAATATATGTGGTTCCTTACTAGTTTGATTACTACGTTAAACACATGCATGTAACGGGTAATATGAAACTTAGGCCCAAAAGATTATTACTTGATAAGACTTATAAATTTAAAGGATAAACACATGAACTTAGCTTAAGATGAATTGTTGTGTTTGATGAGTTCTTGTTAAATGATTATGGTTGAGATTTGATTTTTGAAATTGGGTGCATAGAGGGTATAGAAAAAATGAGTTCTAAAGCTTAAGGGTTAAAAGTCCTAAAACCTACGTAGGATGGATATGATTTCAAGACTAACTTACAAAATGTATGTATGGTTTGTTCTAGCATACATTATTTCGGAATTGCTGGACTGGATGCCTACTAAGGCATGATGAGATAGACTGAGTCTACAAGTCTAGGGCTATGAATTATGATAAGTACACCTGGGACTGTAGGACCAGTTACATCCTACGGCTGAGGCTTGGAGATTTATTTTGGATTTAGCTTTGTGGCTATACACTAATTGCAGAATACCTAACCCATGGTATGATAATGATATGTAGTAATGTGAATGAGGTGACGAGAATTGTTTTAGCATGAGACTATGGGATCATGGCTAAGTAACTCTCTAATTAGAACAATGTGGTGAAAATTATGGTATTATTATGAATTCGGTACGATTTTACTTAATTAATGTTAGTTAAGTGTTGAGTCTTTTGCATGAATAAGAATCATTATCTTATATGCATAGTTTGAGTATATGTGGTTTTGTGCTCACCCCCTTATGGTTGATCTTGTAGGAGCAGACACTCGTGATAGATCTGTGAGTTCAATTGGATGGTCTTGACTTATTTTGTAATCATTTGAATATTTGAAATTGTAATATGAATGGATATAGGTTTTAGGTGTGGTTTTGAGGCATGATGTTTTGGAGTCCTTTTATGGCAATAGATAAACTTTTGGAGTATTGAAATCTTTCATACTAATATTATTATTTGCTTTTGCTTTGGTTAGTGTTTGATGTATGGTTTGTTGTGGTTATTTTGTGGGCTTTGTTCCATGTCCACCAGGTTGTGGATTTCAGGGCATGATTCTCTTATCCCATATATATATATATACCACCAAGCTTGGAGGCCAAGGCTTTAACAAGAGCCTCCCCCTCTCACTTACTCTCATAGCCTATCATTGACATGTCTAAAAAGCAATGCATGATAAAATAGGATAAGACATCAATCTATCAGATGCCACTCAGTTCAAGCATCCGTACAAAGAACCTAGGCACCCTCCTCCCCTCACTTAGGCCAAAACAACTAAGTCTAAGTTTTGGCCCAAATTTTCATACTTTGTCAATTTAAACCCTTAATACATCATATTAACCTATACACATCTTATTATTTCATAACTATGTCAGAAATCATTAATTTACCTTAACATAAACATTCAAGTTATTACATAATGTAAATTAGATGTATAAATGTATATCTTTTTCGAAACAAAAAATTGATACTTCAATGATAACACGGATAATAAGAAGTACGATAAGGAGTTAAGAAATTTATTAATTGGACTTGATATGATTAAGTTTGAAAGTTTAAAATTGATTCTTTTAATTTGGTTTGTTATCGGAAATAAGGTAAAAAATCTTTGATAATTTGTGAGAATAAAATGCAACCTATAAAATGTATTAACTTAGATAATGTTAGTGATTAGACTATTAGAATATATGATGCTGGTGAAGTTTAAGATTATGAAATAAGATAAATTATTTGTCATGTTATCATAAAATGCAATAAATTATATAACATCAACCAATAGTTGATATTATCATAAATTTTTCTTTTTCTATTTAAATGATGGTGCTAGTATAATGACTCTTTATTCGAGGTTAAGATATTGCAAATGATTATGGTATGGTTGTATGATGATGCTAGGGTTTATTGATGATTGTTATTATTACATGTAACATGATAGTGACATACGAGGGCATGAGTTGGAATTTTATTATGTTTTTCTTAATATGCTCACATTAGTAGTATGATAGAACATGTACTACATGCTTGCATATAAAGTGGGCACACGTGGACTTGTGCTAACTCCCTTACATCTATGGTTACAAGTTTTGACATAAACCTATCTGTGAAGATTATGATTAAGAGATTCATATTGCCCTTCAATTTCATCTGTTAATTAGCATTTTGTGCATTTGAAGTCCTCAATAGAGTGGCCTGTTGTATTGATTATTTAATGTAATTTGTTAGGATTATATTGGGCTGATAGAGACCCTATGTACAAGTAGAGCACTACTGCCAAGTTAAGATCAAGGATTCGCTATATATTATTAGTTTATTTAGATGTTTACTCCATGTGGTTGTTCAACTTTGATTAAGTTTTGTGAACCATTATGGTTGATTGCTTGTAACTAGCGTTCACACACGAGTTGTGAAACCCGAGATGTGACATCTAAAATGATTTTCAAGGGGTTAAAAAAGCCTTGCTTGGACAATTACGAATATGAAAATTTCTAATTTTCATAAATCTCTCATATCTGTTACTAGAATTAAGATGTGACATCTAAAATGGATTTCAAGGGGTTAAAAGAGCCTTGCTTGGACAATTACAAATATGAAAATTTCTAATTTTCATAAATCTCTCATATCCGTTACTAGAATTAAGCAAATAGGGGACCCAACAATTGAGAAAGAGATAATAGATGACCTCTTAGAAAAAATGTACGACTTTGAGGCGATCGTGTAAAACCCTTTTAACTTCCCGCCCTTTCCCCTCTTCCCCAGTCAAACCCACTTTTCACTCTCTCTTCCCCTGTCTCTCTCTTTTTCTGTCCCTCTTCACTCTCCCTACTGCTGGACAATCCTTGTTCTAGTGCTTCCTCTGCTTCGGTGAGCTCCCAACTAGTGAAACATATGTCTCGTTCTCTTTTTTCCTCTAGCTCTCTCCCTCACATGCCATCTCTCTTTCTCTAGCTCTGCCTCTTTTTATCTCTAATTTTCTCTATTTCTTGCACTAATATTTTTACCCATTTTCGTTTGTAATGTTGCAACATCACCTCAACCCTCTTCTAGCTTTTGCTCCAACAATGTTTGAGGTTTCGGTTTTCATTTTTTATTTTTTTGGTTTGATTAATTTTGTTATTTATTTTGTGTTGATGTGATTATAACAGTTATCAATTAGTTTGTTTGATAATGTTTGTAATTTCTTGAATTGTTAATTTATTCATTTATTGAATTTATTTTGTTAAATTGTCAATGTATATTTGTTAAATTGCTAACTTATGTTTGCTAAATTTTTGAGGTATGTTTGCTAATTTGGCTAAATTGTTAATTGTTTCGTTGTCAATTATTTTGTTATTAAATGATTAGTTTGGTTGAATTAAATATGCTTAATTTATTATTTTGTTGAGTTGTTGATTATATTATCCATTTTGTATGATTAGTTTGATTGTTTAAACACTCTTAGTTTGTTTAATTTTTTTAATCGATATGATTTGCCTCGTTGGAATATTGTAAATTTGGTTAAAATATTCTCAATTTGTTAATTTTCTATAATTTGTATGAATTTGTTTGGTTGAACTATTCATAATTTGTTGTTTTTAGGTGGTTTGTATGATTTGTTTAGTTGAAGTATTTTCATGATTTTTTGTTTTTTTAATTTGGTTCAAATATTTTTAGTATGTTAATTTATTAGTTTAAATATAAAGGTACTTTTACATTGAAATACTAAAAAATTAGATAAAAACTTCCTTAAATACTTGGAAAACAAATTCTAAACAAAATGGTCAATAAAATGAATAATCTAAAAATCCAAAAATAAATGCATCCTAAAATCATTAAGCTCCCTAATGTATAATTTATAACAAAAATACTAAAAGTAAAACAATAATCTTACAAACACTTGATTTTAGTCAAAATTTAAATAAAATGGTAACAAATATAAATTTAACTGAAAAACTAAAAAATAAACTTGTCCAAATAATTCATAATCTTAAAATTATTAAGCGGAGTCATTGTTAGAGTTAAAATAAAATTAGAGTTGAAATTGAAATAATTCATAAATTTAAAATAAACGCGTCCAAATAATCCATAATGTTAACAGTAAATGCATCCAAATTCAATTAGAGTAAAATTCAATAATGGTTAAAATTAATTCAATATTCAATTAGGGTTAAATTTAATCAGCAATCAAATTCAATTAAGGTCAAAATTCGATATTATTAAAGAATTTATGAAAATAATATGTAACGAATATAAATGATTATTTAAGTGAATTGTTTTTTTTATTTTATCAAAATAGTACCATTCAAATACTAATTTAGGATAGAATTCAATTAGGGTTAAAATTTAATATGTTAAAATTAAACTTAAATTAGAGTTAAATTTATTTGGGGTTAAAGTTCAATTAGGGTTAAAATATAATAACACTTAAAATTGATCCATAATTGAACTACGTTTTAATTTAATTAGGGACAAAATTCAATTAGGGTTTAAATTAATTCAAAATTAATTTAAGGTTAAATTGAATTAGGGATAAAATTCAATAAGAGTTAAAATTAATCCAAAATTAAGTTAGCTAGGGTTAAATATAATTAAGAATAAATTCCAATAAGAGTTAAAATTGAATAAGGTTTAAAATTATTTCAAAATTGAATTATGGTTTAATTTAGTTAGAGATAAAATTCAATTAGGGTTACAATTCAAAAATCTCTACAAATCTCGAACAATGAGAATCTCTTTAAAAACTCTGAAAATCTCTAAAATTTCCAAAAATCCCTATAAAATTTTAAAATTTCCAAAACATTTCTACAAACATATTACGAAAATCTCTATAAACATCCTCCATAAAATACCTAAAATGCCTTGTCATAATCTATTTGAACTAAGTTCTTTTATGAAATCCATCAAAGTAAAAGTGGATTCATAACAAATTATTGACATTCGATAGTGAATAGAACACAAGAAATTAATCGAGCATAATTAACTTCTTTTAGTTATTACCATCTTGCACGTGCATACATTTATGTTTTAAAAATGAACTTAGACCATTTCGAGAATTGTATTACGACATTCGTTCTCTTATCTAAGTCTGTTGTAACAAGTTGGGTCTTTGAAGACCTAATTTGTTATTCTTGTGATAAGGATGCACAAATTGACATATGCGATTCTTGAATTGTCCAGTTCAAACAGTTTAGGAATGCAATTATCCATCTTACCCACTACACTACTCATGCTAATTCTAAGTTTGTGAATTTTCAGGTAGTTACTCTTGTTGTTCTCTAAGTACATACATAAATTTGGATAACAACATTTTTGTATTGTGTACTTGGAGAACTACGCAAACATGCTACTGAAATTTTGTTTGACAATAGAAGAGGGCATTAGAGGTGTTGAGTAAGAGTTGAATCCTACATTCTCGAATGGGATAGGACCAAAAACCCTTTAGTGAGAAGCCTTTTGATTGTTTCAAGAGAACATACACATACGGTTTACTAGTAAATTATTGAAACATATTTCGTGGACCTATTTAGTATGTTCGATGATGTTTGGTTTGAAGGAGTGGACAAAACTTGGATTGACTTGCCAGGTAGCTTATTGAGTCGATATGTACAAGGTATTGAAGAGTTTATTGCATATATCAATTCATTGGATTAACAATATTATTTCACACAGGTTATGGTATCTGATCGTATGCTAAGGCATGGTGTTTTAAAACTTATAAGAATTGGATAAAACATGGAGAGGCTTATGTTTCTTTACGGCAATGTCAGGAAATAGTAGAATTAGAAAAAGATATTATGCCTTGGGATCAAATGATGGAATTGGCCGCCACATAATCAAGTCCTGATGCTAATGAAATGGGTGGGAATAATTCTGAGTCAGGTGCCAACAAAAATGCAATTAGGTTTTTTAAAATTCTCGATGATGTAAACATTGAATTGTATCCCGATTATCATAATTAGAGTCAGTTTTATTTTTGATATGTTACACTTGAAAGTTTTGAATCAATCGACCAACAGCTCATTTGACATGGTACTAGAGTTGTTGAGAAAGGTTTTATTAGAGGGTGTAAAAGTTTACGAGTCCTACTACCAAGCTTGTAAGTTGAAAGAAGATTTGTGCTTTACCTATGAGACATAGGATGCATGCTCGAACAGCTGTAAGTTGTTCTAAAATGAGCATACAAACCTTGACAAATGTCTTGTATGTGATAGTTCCAGGTGAAAGCAGGACGTTGCTCGTCTAAGTAATGTTCATCACAAAAAAGGTAAGAAACCTATACTTGCAAAAGCAAATCCAATACTTCCTTCTTAAGTTATTTTTTTTATCTTCAGAGACAGCAAAGTTAATGAGATGACATTTGGAGAATAACATACCATGGAAAAGTAACGGACTGGAGGAATGTGGATTTTATTATAGATATTTGAAATATTTGGCTCAGTTTGTTTGTGGATAGGGTAAATCCATTTTGGGCGATGAATATTACATATAGCGCATGGCTAGTTGTCCTTATTCCTTATAACCTCCCTCTGTGGTTGTGTATGGAATAACCATTTCTGATTCTATTGATCCTCATTGACGGACTGAAAAGAGTCAGAGATAAGATTGATGTGTACCTACAATCATTGATAGAAGAGTTGTAAGAATTATAGATTGAAGGGGTAATGGAATTTGATGCTACAGGTAATGAAATGTTCAACCTCTATGTAGCTTTGTTGTGATCAATTAATGAATTTTTGGTATATGCTAATTTTTTTAGATGGAGTATAAAAAGGAAATTTTATTATTCTTTCTATAATAAGAGCACCTAATCATAGTGGTTACGTTATGGTAAGAAGTTTGGTTACATGGGCCAGAGACGATTCTTTTCCAACAGATGATTCTTTTCCAACACAAATAGAATCAGAAGAAATAGAACTACTTTTCATGGCAACCAAGAATTTGGCATGGCCCCTAAAAGATTGACTGGTAATAAATTTTTAAGCTAACTTGATTTAGATGATGTACTAATTGCATACAAGCCGAACAACCTATGAGAGCCGTTGCTTAGATTAAATAAGCGTCGTACCATAATTGGAAGAAAATGACCATATTTTCGAGTTACCATACTGGAAAGATATTTTACTATTACATAACTTGGTTGTGGTATGAAAATTTATTATGGATGATACTTGGTGATAAAATAAGATCGAAAGATATTGCCAATGCGCGGCATGACTCGGAAGATTATGCAAGTAAGGTAGCCATTATATTTGCGGTTGAGAGGATTAAATAGGGCGTATGTACCCCCATCACAGTTCAGTATAAATAGGAATGAAAGGACATGTTCGTCATAGTCCTCAAAGAGATTAAGGTGCCTGATGGATATTATTCCAATATGAACATACAAGAGAGGACTCTATCTAGTTTAAAGAGCTATAATGGTTATATTCTTATGCAATAACTAATCTATGTTGCCATTTACCGATACTTGTCGAAGAAAGTAGTTGAATCATTGATTGACATTAGTAAATTTTTCAGGCATTTATGTTCAAAAGTCATTCGTCTAGATGATTTACAAAATCTCAGGGATTTGATCTTGATATTTATAATCTCAAGATAATATTTCCACTTATTTTTTTTGACGTAATGGTAGACTTGACAATACACATAGTGGAAGAAGTTACGCTAGGTGGTCCAACTCAATTAATATAGATGTACCTGATTAAAGGTATTTCAAGACCTTGAAGCAGTATGTTTGCAACATAGCTCATCCCCAGGCATCGATGGCTAGAGGGTATGTATGGAAGAATGTACCAATTTCTGTGCCATGTATAGAGGTCATGTTGAAACCAAATTAAGTTGTCGCCAGTGAATTCATGAAGCTCTAGCTGGGGCAGAATATCCTTTTTTTTTCTAGCAATTCGTGGGTTCAAGCTCACCGATATTTGCTATTTAACACGGTATCGATTCAACCATTGGTTCAACCATTTTTTATCATTTGATTTTAGTTGTATTCATAGTCATGTACCAGTCGAAGTAATATTCTTAAATACTTGCTCAAATTTTTATTAACACAAAACAACTGACCGAAATAAAACAAAGGTTGCCTCAGGTGGCCAACCATGTAGTATACAGTGAACACATCAACTCATTTCACATGTGGCTTAAATCATAGCCCTAAGTCAAGTTTTCAAAATTTCTACACATTTGTTATGGTTATTTTCATCCAAAATCTAATAAACATGTGATTAGGTGCACAACCTAAATAGAACGTTTGATGACTCTTTCTCTAATGAAATTAGTGCATTGGCAAATAGACTATTTACCTTGCCATATTACTACAGAACTTGTGAGGTCAATGAACTTTGGTTCCATACTAAACGGTTGGACAGTAAATAGGCAACACAAAACTGTGGGGTATTTCTCAACGTTGATACCCTAAGATTTTCAAGCCAAAAGGACAACAATACTCGTGTGGGAGCTGTGTTTTATTATGGACTACATACAAATGTTATTGAAATTAGATACGATAATGAGCTTGAACTTTTGATGTTGAAGTGTGATTGGGAATCCTAGATACAGTGTAAAAAATGATGATTATAGATTCACGTTGGTCAACTTCAATCATTTCATCTGCCAAGAGGATCGGATAAGCAGTGAACCATACATTCTAGCATCTGATATCAAAAAGTTTACTTTTGTCAAGGTCCTTATTGATCCAAATTGGCACGTTGCAGTCAAAATGTCAAGAAGAAGGATATTTAAAATTGATTGTGATGATCTGAAAGTGAAGGAGTACCCATGACAGGAGCTAAGTGACACAATTGTTCCAACTCATGAACATGATGCTGATTTTAAAGAAATGGTTGATGAAATATAGTTAAATTTCTAGTTACACGACTTACTCATGAATTTTTATCGTCTTATTTTCTCTTTCTTAGGTATTTTTAGTATATAGGTGATTAGTATGTACTGTGTGAAATCTAGATGGCACGTGGAAAGAAAAGAGTTCATCTGCTTAGAGTAGCTGCACATGAGTTATGCACGTTTGCAGCTACGATTGCAACGGGTACTGAGCCCAATCTCAATCTCGATACCACTTAACCCCCCAGTGTTAGTCTCTCGATCCTAGCTAGCCCCCTCTTGACTCTGATCCCCCTCAGCCCCCCACCCCACCTATATAGACACCTTGTCCCTAAACCCCATAGCCACCGACTCCAGTGCTCGCCCCTAACCGGCCCCCTACTCCAACCACCACCACTCGGGGACACTACCCTTATCTCCTTTTACACCATCCACCACCTAAGAATCTTGCATCCCATAAACATCAACCTCTAGTTACTCATAATCATTGTTAATTCTAACTTAATTTCATATCTTTGTTTTGGAAATTTTATCAAGAAAAATCCATTCTTCATCATGCATTTATTAATTATTTTAATTATGTGTTTTGTAGAGAAATGGAAAGAAAACAATCTAAGAAAGGTAGCCTGGGAACTTAAACATGTAAACCAGTGGAAAACCAAATGAACTTCTAGTGGGTGCATGATTGTGAGGCATCATGGGCGCAAAAGAAGAAAACATTACGGGCATACGTGTTAGTGGGTGCACGAGAAGCTTCCATTGTGGGCACACACATCGTGGATGCCCGATCTATGCTTGCCATGAGTACTCGCCGAGATAAATTTTTCTAGCCTTTCTCTTAGGACTTTTATTGAGCACCTGTCTATAGTTAGCTTGGCATATGCCAACTTTATGTTGGGCACCCATAACTTGCCTTTCTAACAAAATTGTGGTGTTATTTTAAAATGGTAAAATTACTTTTCTACCATTAACTCTTATAAGGCCTAATTTTCGATATTACAATCATTAGCTACATTATGTTTTTAATCATTAGGGTTAGTAGAAGTTCTACTCGGTGATTTCTCTATTCCTTTTTCTAGGGTTTTGTATGGTAAGTAACTTATAATTATTAGTTTGAATTCTAAGCTTTAAGTTTCTGATTCTTTTCTTTTCTCTTTTTGTTTCTTTAGTTTTTAATATCTTCTTCCTATTTTTGCCTTCCTTTTTACATTAATGGATTGTTTGCAAGTTTATTTTTCTTCTCAAAGTTTAAGTATGTTATTCTAAGGTTTGTTCTTGGTTTCAAGCCATCGAAAGTTATACGGTAGTTTGGTGAACTCAAGCATAAAAGAATATTTTTTAATGAAATATCCTTTCGATTTCTAATTGGAATCTCATAGGAAGCTAGGGTTTTTTCGAAATCAACTCACTTATGTTACAACCATAGCTTGGTTACAAGTTTTAACTTGTGCACACCAAGTGTTTGGTTCAATTTCTGAGTAAGTTAGAATCATATTTTCCAAAAACCCAAATTAGGTTTTCTTATGAAATCGAATCATTAGTGGTATAATCATAGCTTGGTTACGAGTGGCGACTCGTGCATACCAAATGTTTGATTCAATGGTCCAATAATTTGGAACCTATTTTCCTAAAACCATAACTTGAGGGTTTCTTAAGAAATCGATTCGTCCATGGTACAATGAAGCCTGGTTACGAGGTAATGCTCGTGCACACTAGGTGTTTGATGTAATGTCCCAGTGAGTCCGAAACTAATTTCAAATGCCTCCACTTTCCTTAGGTTCCATAAATAATATTTAAGGAAATATCTTTTGACCTAGTAACGCATATGCGACTGCTAGGTCAAGTTATCAACGCGTTTGAGTAAACTGCTACTATCCTACTGCCAGATTTGGTTTGAAGGCAAGATTATCGTAAGTACTTTTATTTTGTAGTGTTTTGATCTCAAGTTTGAATCACAACTCATTTACTTCATCCATTCTCAACTCAACCCATACCTAAGCATCCCAAAAATCTAAATTTAGTTTAGAATAACTTAGGTTCACCTGCTAACTAAGAAAACAACTCTAGAGCTTTTAATAATGCCCTCCCTATGGAGATGCTTGTCATTTCACAATGTGGATTTACAACCCAAGTGCAAGTTAGTCCGATGTAGCAATTTAAATTTGTAACGGTGAAGTACCGGTCGTATCCACAAGGAGAGACTTTGTTACTCACAATTCTTCTTTTCTTAGTTAATAAGTATCACACAATAGAAATGAAGAAAATTTTGGTTTGAATTTTGAAATTGAAGCCTTCCTAAGCATTTTGTCAAACACTTAAGAGGTGGAAATTAAATCTAATGCAAAGTGAATGAAAGTGAGCTAAAATGTACGAATTTAAAGAGGCTAGGGACCAAGGCTAACCCATCCAATCATCATGCAATTGAATCAATTTGGAGGGCCAACATGTCTACCTATATGCATCTAGGCAAACCATCACAAGGTGGGTCGATTTAGAGAAATTAGGTGGGTCGATTTAGAGAAATTAAGTCCAATTGGTAGAATGCATAGGGAAACATAGCATCAAATATACATAGCATGTATAATTGATCTAGGAATGTAAGTATTCTAACAAAGATCACACTCAACACAAGCACTATGTATACAAACACTTGGCGTGCATACAAAGTCTAGAAAAGCATATGAACATGAAAAGTTTTCATGTAAGTCACACATTGACACATTCTTTCAAACACCTAGTGTGCACATTATTTCAACATGAGTACTAAACATACATAATAGCATGAAAAGGTAAGGTAGAAATTGCATACAAATAAAGGATTTGAAGAAAAATCAACCAATCAAACATTTAAGTATGTAGAGATCATAATTAAATTACAATTTATACCTCAATTGATCCAAATACATGAAGATTTTCATGGATCCCAAAGTCCTTTGCCTTGATCTACTCTAGAATATGAAGATTACAAAAAAGTAGAAAATTACAAAAGAAATTGAAAATCCTAAATGAGGATATGAAGAGACCCTTCAAAACCTCTCTAATCTAACCTAAATTTATTGTATGTAATGTTTTCTTCCTCTCTTGGAATCCCAACTCATATTTATATCCCCTTCTTCAAGAAATTACAAGAATGCCATTAATTTCCAGAATTTAGTCTATTGTATGGACCTAATTTGAGCTGAATTTAGGGTACAAATACGATGTAATTTAGGGTTAGTTTCTCCAAAAGAGTTTAGATTTCCTTCTCCGCTTTCCAACACACTTAAACCTGCCTAATTCTGACTTCTAAAACTCCATATATAACCCAAAAACTTAGACAGGTCTGAGATGTGAGAAATCTTCCAGGCATATTCTGATTTCTACGTATCGGATTCATTTCGGACCTTAAAATGGCAGATTTGGGTCCTGGACTCTTCATGGAAGTTGTATCACTATGTCTTAGCTTTCCAACAAGCTAAATAACACCTGAAACCGAGATCTATAGCTACAGTTATGGCTCAAACACCAAACAGAGTTCTGGTCTATCGTGGATATGCTCTCTGCTGTTCGAACATTGGTTCAAACCAAGGGTCTTGTTCGAACAAGGGTTTGAACCATTCTTCTGTAAGGAAAAATTCAAATTTATAAGGCTGATTCTCCTCTATTGTTCGATCCAAGGTTTGAACCATTCCATGACTTAGATAATTTCTCCTCTCACTTTGGATGTGATTTTGACCTCGAAAATGAAGGCTTCAGGCCTCGGTTAAAACACACATGTTGTAGCCCTTCTAGGTTCCTTTCTAAATCAAAGCGAATCATATCAATCAAAGATCAAAATTAAAAGTTATGGCCAAAACAATGAGAGAGTGTCGTGCTGGAATTTCTGTTGTAACATGTCTTCAACTGGTTTGAGCTTAGGACCGTTTCCTTCTCCTTGGCAGCCAGGGTAATTCATCCTTTCTTCTATTGAAGCCCTTTTCCTTCCTCCTTTTTCCTCTCATTCATATGGGACTCTTCCGCTAGCATTTTTATTTTGATTAGGCTTCTAATTGTCTAGAATTATTTCCTGGAAATTATAATCAACACAAAACACGAGTGTATGAGAAATATGCAATAAAATAAGGTTTTAAGTGAATGTATTTATGCGATTGGCACATGAAAAAGGTGTATAAAATTGTAATATTATGTGCTAATCACACCCTCCAATCTAGACATTGCTAGTCCCTAGAAATGCTCATAATAAGCACACAGGAATAGAGGCAAAAGTCAAAATAAGATCATAAATAATAGGGTAACATGCGAGATTATTAAACTAGGGAAAAAAAAGTAAGCAAATCCACTTTCGTAAGAAATCACGACTACACTTAGCACGTATAGTGAGCTTTATAAACCCCTAGGTTCCCCCTAGTGGACGAGTGAAGTCTCGCGAGGGTTTGCAGTGATGCTACCCGCAAACATCTAGATTGATCTCGTGAATAATATAATCCAATTAAGTAACTCATGGTTTAATTTCAATATCAAACAAGTTACGCAATCCAAGAATTGCAAATATCATCCTAATGCATGTTGAACAATTTCAAATCAACCACTAGAACTCAAGTGTACCAATTCTATTTATTCAATCACTTTAATCACCAAGCATACCTAATGATAAGGCCTTGACTTCAATTCTCACCAAGTCATCCACTTACAAATGAATTCACTCAAGAAAGGTTTTCTCTCATGGTGCTTGTAAGAACGCAAACTCTAAGAAGTGTAGTGAACCTAATCAAGATGTGAATGAAAGAATTAAATAAGAAGTGGCATAGCTTCATGAATGGATATCCTAATGCATTATTAAATGAAAACACTACTCTAACCCAATGAAATGGGTCAATGCATCCATGAGTGTCATTCTCCTAAGGTTCATTAGGTCATTCTCCTAAGGTCCATTAGGTCCTTACTAGGTTGTAACTTGGCCTTTGGGAATTGGCTAGACAATAAAGGATAGGGAATTTCAAAATGCCTGTCTAGGGATATCATGAAAGTTTAATAAAAACTCAATTCATTCCAACTCCTGCTTTCATACACCTTGAATGCCAACCATGAAGTTTTATTGAATTATAATTATTTTATTCTTTTTTGTTTTGTATTTATTTTTTTTTTTGTTTTTTTATTGGAACTAAAGCAAATGATACTTAAGAAACAAAATGTCCTATACTTATTTCCTTTCTTTTCTTTTCTTTTTTCTTTTTTTTCTATTTTTTTTAATGAATTTCTTTTCAACCCTAGCGTCTTTCTTTCAATTTCAATGATCATCCTTATAACACCCATCTATATTAAACACTGACGCACTTAATATCCTATGACATGCAAGGGTTGGCTTAAACATATAAAAGGGCCTAAAAGGTCATATATGTGGCTAGAAAATCGAAGATTATATGTATATAGGCTTCAAAATGGCTCCAAAAGGTAATTTAGTCAAAAGAAAGGACTACGGCTTCAAAAATATGTACGATGGCCTAATATCACTCCCTGGGGTCACAACAACTTATAAGATGCATTGATACACTCATGCAAGTCAATGTAGTGCCTTGTGTGCATTGAGACCAAAACAAGTACGTGCAATGGAGCTATTCAAAGAGTGGTAAGGTAAATGAAAGATAGAGCATGAAATGTATAACCCTCAAAAACTAAGATAAGGCTCAAAAGCTCACACAATAAGGTTTAGGTCTCCACCTATGTCACGGCATACTCAAGTAACTAAATCTCATGAACAACAATCCTTAACATACTCTCATCTAATGATCTTAAAGGACATGTTCTTAAAGCATTAGGAAATTATATACTCAACTTGAATTATTCACCTTATTCAATATTGAAACTAAATCACTAATTATTCTCATGGAAAAATACCACTATAAAACCAATCAAGGGAGACATGCAATGTTCAACTTATTCCAAGTCAAGTTAATTAAACTGAAATAGACTCAAATTTTGAAAAAC
>QLOD02167401.1:0-12383 GCA_003260245.2 Sideroxylon spinosum
TCGGACATAACTTTTGCTACGTAACTCATTTTCTTATAATAATATGTTTCTGAAAAGCGTGTAATAAGACGAAGGCCTGGAAAATTATTACATCGTTGGGTGATGTAAATATCATAACGGAAGACTACTTGGAGACCTGGGGTCATCGTTATGCCCGCACGGTTGTTAAATTTTAAATCGGCCATAAGTTCAGCTACGTTACTCCATTTTCTTGTTATGATATGTTTCTGAAAAACTTGCAGTGAGACGAAGGCCCTGGAAAATTATTATATCATCTGGTGATGTAGATAGCACAGTAGAAGAATACTTGGAGACCTAGTATCGTTGTTATGGGCGCGCGGTTGGAAAATCTTAAATAGGCCATAACCTTTGTAACGAAACTCCGTTTTCTTATTATGATAGGTTTCCGGACAGCTTGCAATGAGACGAAGGCCATGGAAAATTACCGGATTATTGGATGATACATATAGCACAGCGTAAGACAGCTTGGAGACCCAGCGTGGTCGTTTTGCCCACGCGGTCATGAAATTTTAAATCGACCATAACTTTTGCTGCGTAACTCTGTTTTGTTATTATTATATATTTCTGGAAACCTTGTACCAAGACAAAGGCTCTGAAAAATTATTACATCATTGGGTGATGTAGATAGTATAGCGAAAGACTACTTTTTCTACGTAACTCCGTTTTCTTATTCTAATTTTTTCTGGAAGGCTTGTAATAAGATGAAGGCTCTGAAAAAATATTACGTCATTGGGTGATGTAAACGGCATAACGGAAGACAATTTGGAGACCTGGGTTCGTTCTTATGGCCACTCGGCCGTTAAATCTTAAATCTATCATAACTTTTGCTACATAGCTCCATTTTCTTATTATAGTATGTTTCTGGAAAGCTTGTAATGAGATGAAGGCACTGTAAAATTATTACATCATTGCGTGATGTAGATAGCATAACAGAAGATTACATAAAGACCTAAGGTTGTCGTTATGCCGCGCGGTCGATAAATCTTAAATCGGCCACAACATTTGATACGTCACTCCGTCTTTTGTTGTAACAAGTTCCATGAATGCCTGTAATGAGACGAAGCCTTAGGTAATTAGTATGTCCTTGGGTGACGTAGATAGCATAGCGTAAGACTACTAGGAGACCTAGGGTCGCCGTTATGCCCGAACGGTCGTAAAATTTTAAATCGGCCATAACTTTTGATACATATCTCCATTTTCTTGTTATAATATATTTGTGGAAAGCTTGTAATGAGACGAAGGCCCTGGAAAATTATTACCGCATTGGGTGATGTACGTTGCATAGCGGAACACTACTTGGTGCCTAGGGTTGTTGTTATGCCCGCGCTGTCGTTAAATATTAAATCGGCCATAACTCTTGCTATGTAACTTCTTTTTCTTGTTATAATATGTTTCTAGAAAGCTTTTAGCGAGACAAAGGCCCTCGAAAGTTATTACATCATTGGATGATACAGATATCATTGCGTAAGTCTACTTGGAGACCTAGGGGCGTCGTTTTGCCCACTTGGTCGTTAAATACTAAATCGGCCATAAGTTTTGTTAAGTAGCTCTATTTTTTTTTATAATATGTTTCTGGTAAGTTTTTAATAAGACGAAGGTCCTAGATAATTATTACATCATTGGGTGATGAAAAAAGCATAGCGGAATACTACTTGGAGACCTAGGGTCATAGTTATGCCCGTACGGTCGTTAAATCTTTAATTCAGTCGTAACTTTTGTTACATAACTCCATTTTCTTGTTATAGTATGCTTTTGGAAAACTTGTAACGAGAGGAAGGGCCAGGAATATTATTGTATCACTGGGTGATATAGATAGCATAGCAGAAGACTACTTGGAGACCTAGGGTCGTCGTTCTGACCGCGGGGTCGCTAAATTTCTTAAATCGGCTATAACTTTTTCTATGTAACTCTGTTTTCTTATTATTTTATGTTTCTGCGAAGGTTGTAATAACATATAAACCCTGAAAAATTGTTACATCATTGGGTGATGTAAATAGTGTGCAAAGGACTACCTGGAGAACTGGGGTTTTCGTTATGCCCACGTGGTCGTTAAATTTAAAATCATCCACAACTTTTGTTACATGACTCTGTTTTCTTGTTGTACAATGTTTCTGGAAAGCATAAAATGAGATGAAGGCCCTAGAAAATTATTACATCGTTAGCTGTACAGATAGCCTAGTGTAAGACTAAGTGGAGACCTAGAGGCATCGTTATGCCTGCGCGGCCGTTAAATTTTAAATCGGACATATCTTTTTCTACGTAACTCCATTTTCTTATTATAATTTCTTTCTGGAAGGCTTGTAATAAGACGAATGCCCTGGAAAATTATTACGTTGTTGGGTGATGCAAACAGTATAGCAGAAGACAATTTGGAGACCGGGGGTTGTTCTTATGCTCGCTCGGCCGTTAAATCTTAAATCTATCATAACTTTTGCTACGTAGCTCCGTCTTCTTATTATAGTATCTTTCTGGAAAGCTTGTAATGAGACAAAGGCACTAGAAAATTATTACATCATTTCCTGATGTAGATAGCATAACAGAAGACTACATAGAGACCAAAGGTTGTCGTTATGCCGCGCGGTGGTTAAATCTTAAATCGGCCATGACATTTGATACGTAAGTTATAACAAGTTCCATGAAAGATTGTAATGAGATGAAGGCCTTGGGTAATTATTATGTCCTTGGGTGACGCAGATAGCATAGCGTAAGACTACTAGGAGACCTAGGGTTGCCGTTATGCCCGTGCGGTCGTAAAATCTTAAATTGGCCATAACTTTTGATACGAAATTCTATTTTCTGGTTATAATATATTTGTGGAAAGCTTGTAGTGAGGCAAAGGCCCTGGAAAATTTTTACCTTATTGGGTGATGTACGTAGCATAACGAAATACTACTTGGTGACCTAGGGTCGCCGTTATGCCCGCGCTGTCATTAAATCTTACACCGGCCATAACTTTTGCAATGTAACTCCGTTTTCTTATGACAATATGTTTCTGGAAAGCTTTTAGTGAGACGAAGGCCCTCGAAAATTATCACATCATCGGATTATACAGATATCATTGGTAAGTCTACTTGGAGACCCAGGGGCGATGTTTTGCCCACTTGGTCGTTAAATTCTAAATCGGCCATAACTTTTTCTACGTAACTCTGTTTTTTTTTATTATAATATGTTTCTGGTAAGCTTATAATAAGACGAAGGCCCTGGATAATTATTACACTATTGGATGATGAAAACAGCATATCAGAAGACTACTTGGAGACCTAAGGTCGTAGTTAAGCCCGCACGGTCGGTAAATCTTAAATCGGTCATAATATTTGCTACGTAACTCCATTTTCTTGTTATAGTATGCTTCTGGAAAGCTTGTAATGAGACGAAGGCCCTAGAAAATTATTATATCACTGGATGATATAGATAGCATAGCAGAAGACTACTTGGAGACCTAGGGTCGTCGTTATGCCTGCGGGGTCGCTAAATTTCTTAAATCGGCTATAACTTTTGCTATGTAACACCGTTTTCTTATTATTTTATGTTTTTACAAAGCTTATAATAAGAAGAAAGCCTTGAAAAATTCCTACATCATTGGGTGATGTGAATAGCGTAACGAAGGACTACCTGGAGATCTAGGGTTGTCATTATGCCCGCGTGGTCGTTAAATTTAAAATTGTCCATAAGTTTTGCTACATGACACCGTTTTCTTATTCTAATATGTTTCTGAAACGCATGAAATCAAATGAAGGCCCTGAAAAATTATTACATCATTAGCTGATACAGATAGCCTAGCGTAAGACTAAGTGGAGACCAAGAGGCATCGTTATGCCTGCGCAGCTATTAAATTTTAAATCAGAAAAAACTTTTGCTACGTAACTCCGTTTTCTCATTACAATTTTTTTTTGGAAGCCTTGTAATAAGATGAAGGCCCTGGAAAATTATTACTTCGTTGGGTGATGTAAACAGTATTGCAATGTAACTTCGTTTTCTTATCATAATAATTGTTACGTCATTGCTATGTAACTCCATTTTCTTACCATAATTTGTTTCAAGAAAGCATGTAATGAGACGAAGGCCCTGGAAAATTATTACATCGTTGGATGATACAGATATCATAGCGTAAGTCTACCTGGAGACCTAGGTTCGTCATTTTGCCCACTTGGTCGTTAAATTCTAAATCGGACATAACTTTTGCTACGTGGCTCCATTTTCTTATTATAATATGTTTCCGGTAAGCTTGTAATGAGACGAAGGCCCCAAGAAAATTATTAGATCATTGGAAGATACAGATAGCCTAACGTTAGACTAAGTTGAGACCTAGGGGCATCGTTATGCCCCACGATCGTCAAATTTTAAATCGGACATAACTTCTGCTACGTAACTCGTTTTCTCATTATAATAAGTTTCTGAAAAGCGTGTAACAAGACGAAGGCCCTGAAAAATTATTACATCATTGGGTGATGTAAATATCATAGCGGAAGACTATTTGGAGACCTGGGGTCATCGTTATGCCCGCACAGTTGTTAAATTTTAAATCGGCCATAACTTCGGCTACGTAACTCCGTTTTCTTGTTATGATATGTTTCTGAAAAACTTATAATGAGATGAAGGCCCTAGAAAATTATTATATCATCTTGTCATGTAGATAGCATAGCGAAAGAATACTTGGAGCCCTGGGATCGTCGTTATGGGTGTGCGGTCAGTAAATCTTAAATATGCCATAACTTTTGCAACAAAACTCCATTTTCTTATTATAATAGGTTTCCGGACAGCTTGCGATGAGACGAAGGCCGCAGAAAATTACTAGATTATTGGATGATGCATATAGCATAGCGTAAGACTGCTTGGAGACCCAGGGAGGTCGTTTTGCTCACGTGGTCGTGAAATTTTAAATCAGACATAACTTTTGCTACGTAACTCTGTTTTGTTATATAATATATTTCTGGAAACCTTGTAATAAGACGAAGGCTTTGAAAATTATTACATCATTGGGTGATGTAGATAGCATAGCGAAAGACTACTTTTGCTACGTAACTCTATTTTCTTATTCTAATTTTTTCTGGAAGGCTTGTAATAAGACGAAGGCTCTGGAAAAAAAATTATATCATTGGGTGTTGTAAACAGCATAGCAGAAGACAATTTGGAGACCTGGGTTCGTTCTTATGTCCGCTTGGCCGTTAAATCTTAAATCTGTCATAACTTTTGCTACGTAATTTTGTTTTCTTGTTATAGTATGCTTCTAGAAAGCTTGTATAGAGATGAAGGCCCTAGAAAATTATTATATCACTGGGTGATGTAGATAGCATAGCAGAAGACAACTTGGAGACCTAGAGTTGCGTTATGCCCGCAGGGTCGCTAAGTTTCTTAAATCGGCTATAACTTTTGCTACGTAACTCTATTTTCTTTTTATTTTATGTTTCTGCAGTGCTTGTAATAAGATGAAAGCCTTGAAAAAGTGTTACATCATTGGGTGATGTAAATAGCGCAGCGAAGGACTACCTGGAGACCCGGGATTGTCATTATGCCCGTGTGTTAGTAAAATTTAAAATCATTCATAACTTTTGCTACGTGACTCCGTTTTTTTATTGTCATGTTTCTGGAAAGCATGAAATAAGATGAAGGCCCTGAAAAATTATTACATCATTAGCTGATACAGATAGCCTAGTGTAAGACTAAGTGGAGACCTAGGGGCATCGTTATGCCTGCGCGACAGTTAAATTTTAAATCGGACATAACTTTTGCTACATAACTCTGTTTTCTTATTATAAATTTTTTCTGGAAGGCTTATAATAAGACGAAGGACCTGGAAAATTATAACACCATTAGTGGATGTAAAAAGCATAGCAAAAGATTACTTGGAGACCTGGGGTCGTCGTTATGCCCGCGCGGTCGTTAGAATCTTAAATTGGGTATAACTTTTTCTACGTAACTCTATTTTCTTATTATAATACGTTCTAGAAAGCTTGTGATGAGACAAAGGCTCTGAGAAATTATTACCTCATTGGGTGATGTAGATAGAATAGCGAAAGACTACTTGGGAACCTAGGGTCGTCATTATGCCCGCGTGGTCGGTAATTTTTAAATCGGCCATAACTTTTGCTACATAACTCCGTTTTCCTATTATAATATGTTTCCAGAAAGCTTGTAATTAGATGAATCCCCAAAAATATTATTACATCATTTTACGATGTAAATAACATACCTAAAGTCTACATGGAGACCTAGGATTGTCGTTATGTCCGCGCGGTCATTAAATTTTAAATTGGCCATAACTTTTGCTACATAACTCCGTTTTCTTATTATAATTTATTTCTAGAAAGTTTATGGTGAGATAAAGGCCTTGGAAAATTATTACCTCATTGGATATTACAGATAGCATAGCGTAAGTCCACATGGAGACCCAGGGGCATCATTTTGCCCACTCAGTCGTGAAATTTTAAATTGGACATTAATTTTACTACGTAACTCCGTTTGCTTAGTATAATATGTTTTTGAAAATCTTGTAATAAGGCGAAGGCCCTGGAAAACTATTACATCATTGGGTGTTGTAAATAGCATAGCGGAAGACTACTTGGAGACCTGGGGTCATCGTTATGCCCGCACGGTTTTTAAATCTTAAATCAGCTATAACTTCAGCTACGTAACTCATTTTCTTGTTATGATTTGTTTCTGGAAAACTTGTAATGAGACGAAGGCCCTAGAAAATTATTACATCATCTGGTGATGTAGATAGCATAGCGGAAGACTACTTGTAGACCTAGGATTATCGGTATGGGCGCGTAATCAATAAATCTTGAATCAGCAATAACTTTTGCTACGTAACTCCATTTTCTTATTATATCATCTTTTTGGACAGCTTGCTATGAGACAAGGCCCTGGAAAATTATCAGATTATTGGATGATACATATAGCATAGCGTAAGACTACTTGGAGACCCAGGGTGGTCGTTTTGCCCGCGCGATTGTTAACTATTAAATCGGACATAACTTTTGCTACGTAACTTTGTTTTGTTATTATAATATATTTCTGGAAAACTTGTAATAAGATGAAGGTTCTGGAAAAATATTACGTCATTGGGTGATGTAAACAGTATAGCAAACAACTACTTGGAGACCTGGAGTCGTTGTCATGCCTGCTCGGCCGTTAAATCTTAAATCTATCATAACTTTTGCTACGTAACTCCGTTTTCTTATTATGGTATATTTCTGGAAGACTTGTAATGAGACGAAGGTAGTAGAAAATTATTACTTCATTGCATGATGTAGATAGCATAGCAGAAGACTACATAGAGACCTAAGGTTGTCGTTATGCCGTGCGGTCATTAGATCTTAAATCGGCCATAACATTTGATACGTAACTCCGTTTTTGTTATAACATGTTTCATGAAAGCTTGTAATGAGACGAATGCCTTGGGTAATTATTATGTCCTTGGTTGACGTAGATAGCATAGCGTAAGACTACTCGGCGACCATAACTTTTGATACGTAACTCCGATTTCTTGTTATAATATATTTGTGGAAAGCTTGTAATGAGGCGAAGGCTCTGGAAAATTATTACTTCATTGGGTGATGTATGTAGCACAACGGAAGACTACTTGGTGACCTAGGGTTGTTATTATGCCTACGGTGTCATTAAATCTTAAACCGGGCATAACTTTTGTTATGTAAATCTGTTTTCTTATTATAATATGTTTCTAGAAAGCTTTAGTGAGACGAAGGCCCTAAAAAATTATTACATCATCAGATGATACTGATATCATAGGTAAGTCTATTAAAGACCTAGGGGCGTTGTTTTGCCCAGTTGGTCGTTAAATTCTAAATCGGCCATAACGTTTTCTACGTAACTCCGTTTTTTTATTATAATATGTTTCTGGTAAGCTTGTAGTAAGATGAAGGCCCTGGATAATTATTGTATCATTGGGTGTTGAAAACAGTATAACGGAAGACTACTTGGAGACCTGGGGTCGTTGTTATCCCCACGCGGTTGTTAAATCTTAAATCTTAAATCTTAAATCGCTACGTAACTCTGTTTTCTTGTTATAGTAGTCTTCTAGAAAGCTTGTAATGAGACGAAGGCCCTGGAAAATTATTATATCACTAGGTGATGTAGATAGCATAGTAGAAGGCTACTTGGAGACCTAGGGTCGTTATGCCTGCGGGGTCGCTAAATTTCTTAAATCGGCTATAACTTTTGCTACGTAACTCCGTTTTCTTATTATTATATGTTTCTGCAAAGCTTGTAATAGGATGAAAGTGCTGGTAAATTGTTACATCATTGGGTGATGTAAATAGCATAGCGGAGGACTACCTGGAGACTTGGCATTGTCGTTATGCTTGTGTGGTCGCTAAATTTAAAATCATCCATAACTTTTGCTACATGACTCCGTTTTCTTAGTCTAATATGTTTCTGGAAAGCATGAAATGTGATGAAGGCCCTGTAAAATTATTACATCATTAATGATACAGATAGCCTAGTGTAAAACTTCTTGGAGACTTAGGGGAGTCGTTACAGCCGCACGGTCGTGAAATTTTAAATCGAACATAACTTTTGCTACATAAATCTATTTTCAGACTATATTATGTTTCTCAAAAGCTTGTAATAAGACTAAGGCCCTAAAAAATTATAACACCATTAGTGGATGTAAATAGCATAGCAGAAGACTACATGGAGACTTGTGGTCATCGTTATGCCCGCATGGTTTTTAAATCTTAAATCGGCCATAACTTCAGCTATGTAACTTCAATTTTTTTTGTTATAAAATGTTTCTGCAAAGCTTGTAATTAGACGAAGGCTCTGGGATATTATTACATCATCTGGTGATGTAGATAGCGTAGCAGAAGACTACTTGGAGATCTAGGGTCATCGTTATGGGCGAGCGATCGGTAAATCTTAAATCGGCTATAACTTTTGCTAAGTAACTCCGTTTTCTTATAATGTCATCTTTTTCGGAAAGCTTGCGATGAGACAAAGGCCCCGGAAAATTATCAGATTATTGGCTGATACAGATAGCATAGCGTAAGACTACTTAGAGGCCCAGGGGGGTTGTTTTGCCCACGCGATCATTAAAATTTAAATCGGATATAACTTTTGCCACGTAACTCGTTGTAATAAGACGAAGGCCCTAGAAAATTATTACGTCATTGGGTGATGTAAACAGCATAGCTATGTAACTCCGTTTTCTTATCACAATAATTATTACGTCATTGTTATGTAGCTCCATTTTCTTGTCATAATATGTTTCTAGAAAGCTTGTTAGTGAGACGAAGGTCCTGGAAAATTATTACATCATTGGATGATACAGATATCATCGCATAAGCCTAATTCGAGATCTAGGAGTGTCGTTTTGCCCACTTGGTCGTTAAATTCTAAATCGACCATAACTTTTGCTATGTAACTCTGTTTTCTTATTATAATATATTTCTGGTAAGCTTGTAATAAGACGAAGGCCCTGGAAAAATATTAGATCATTGGGTGACGAAAATGGCATAGCGGAAGACTACTTGGAGACCTGGGGTCGTCATTATGCCCGCGCGGTCGTTAAATATTAAATAAATCGTAACTTTTGCAACATAACTCCATTTTTCTATTATAACATGTTTTTGGAAAGCTTGTAATAATACGAAACCGTTGGAAAATTATTAGATCATTGGGTGTTATAAATAGGATAGCGGAAGACAACTTGGAGATCAGGGGTCATCGTTATGTTCGGACGGTTTTTAAATCTGAAATCAGCCATAACCTCAGCTACATAACTCTGTTTTTGTATGATAATATGTTTCTGGTAAGCTTGTAATAAGACGAAGGCCCAGGAAAATTATTAGATCATTGGGTGATGAAAACAGCATAGCGGAAGACTAGTTGGAGACCTAGGGTAGTCGTTATAACCACACGGTCGTTAAATCTTAAATCGGTCATAACTTTTGCTACGTAAATCTGTTTTCTTATTATAGTATGTTTCTGGAAAGCTTGTAATGAAACAAAGGCCCTGAAAAATTATTACATCATTGCGTGATGTAGATAGCATAGCAGAAGACTACAGGGAGACCGAATGTTATCGTTATGCCCGCGCGGTCTTTAAGCCTTAAATCGGCCATAAAATCTGATACAAAACTCCGTTTTTATTATAATATGTCTCATGAAAGCTTGTAATTAGACAAAGGCCTTGGATAATTATCATGTCGTTAGGTAACGTAGATAGCATAGCGGAAGACTACTTCGATACCGAGGGTCGTCGTTATGCCCGTGCGGTCGTAAAATCATAAATCGGCTGTAACTTTTGATGGGCAACTCTGTTTACTTATTATAATATGTTTATGGTTATCTTATAATGAGGCGAAGGCCCGGGAAAATTATTACATCATTAGGTGATGTACATAGCACAGCTGAAGACTACTTGGAGACCTCGGGTCATCGTTGTGCTCGCGCTGTCATTAAATCTTAAATTAGTCATAAATTTTGCTTCTTAACTCTGTTTTCTTATTATAATATGTTTCTGGAAACCTTGCGATGAGACAAGGCCCTCGAAAGTTATTACATCACTAAATGATATAGATAGCCTAGCGTAAGATAACTTTTAAACCCAGGGGCATCGTTATACGCCCGCGGTCGTTAAACTTTAAATCGGACATAACTTTCGCAACTTAACTCCGTTTTCTTTTTATAATTTGTTTCTACAAAGCTTGTAATAAGAAGAAAGCCCTGGAAAATTGTTACATCATGCATGATGTAAAAAACATAGCAGAAGACTACTTGGACACCTAGGGTTGTCGTTATGCCCCCACGGTCACTAAAATCTTAAATTAGCTCGAACTTTTGATACATAACTCTGTTTTGTTATTATATTATGTTTCTAGAAACTTGTAATGAGACGAAGGCCCTGGAAAATTATTACGACATTAGGGATTTAAAAAGCAAGCGAAAGACAACCTGAAGACCTGGGGTTATCGTTATGCTCGCGCGATCGTTAAATTTAAAATCGGGCATAACTTTTGCTACGTAACTCCGTTTTCTCACTAAAATATGTTTCTGGAAAGCATGAAATGAGATGAAGGCCCTGGAAAATTATTACATCGTTGGATGATACAGATAGCGTAGTGGAAGACTACTTGGAGACCCAGGGGTGGTCGTTAAATTTTAAATCGGACAAAACTTTTGCTACGTAAATCTGTTTTCTTACTATAATACATTTCTGAAAAGCTTGTATTAAGACGAAGGCCCTGGAAAATTATTACACCAGTAGGGGATGCAAACAGCTTAGCGGAAGACTACTTAGAGACCTGAGGTCGTAGTTATGCCCGTGGGGTCGTTAAAATCTTAAATCGGCCATAACATGTTACACGTAACTCCATTTTTATTATAATATGATTCTGGAAAGCTTGTAATGTGAAAAGGGCCTGGGAATTTGTTATATCATTGGGTTGATGTAGGTAGCATAGCGGAAGAGTACTTAGAGACCTGGGGTCGTCGTTATGCCTGCGCGGTCGTTAAAATCTTAAATCGGCCGTAACTTTTTCTACGTAACTCTGTTTTCTTATTATTATATGTTTTTAGAAATCTTGTAATAAGACGAAGGCATTGGAAAATTATTACATCAATGGGTGTTGTAAATAACATAACAGAAGACTACTTGGAGACCTGGGGCCGTCGTTATCCCTGCAGGGTTGTTAAATCTTAAATCGGCCATAAGTTCAGCTGCATAACTCCGTTTTCTTGTTATAATTTGTTTCTATAAAGCTTGTACTGAGAGGAAGGCCCTGGACAATTATTACCTCATCTGGTGAAGTAGATAGCATAGCGGAAGACTACTTGGAGACCTAGGGTCGTCCTTATGGGTGTGCGGTCGGTAAATCTTAAATCGGCCATAACTTTTGCTATGTGACTCTGTTTTCTTATTATAATATGTTTCCAAACAGCTTGCAATGAGACAAAGGCCTTGGAAAATTATTGCATGATTGGATGATTCAAAAAGCATTACGGAAGAATACCTGGAGATCTGGGGGCAACGTCATGCTCTCGCGGTAGTTAAATTTTAAATGGGACATAACTTTTGCCACATAACTCTGTTTTGTTATTCTAACATTTTTCTGGAAAGATTGTAACTATACGAAGGCTCTGGAAAATTACTACATTATTGGGTGATGTGGATAGCATAGTAGAAGACTGCTTCGAGAACTACGGTCGTCATTATGCCTGCACGGTCCGTAAATCTTAAATCGGTCATAACATTTGCTACGTAACTCCGTTTTCTTTCTATAATTTGTTTCTAGAAGGCTAATAATAAGACGATGGCTCTGAAAAATTATTATGCCATTGGGTGATATAAATAGCATAGCGGAAGACTAGTTGGAGACCTAAGGTCGTTGTTATGCCCGCAC
>QLOD02167407.1:0-12383 GCA_003260245.2 Sideroxylon spinosum
CAAGTTCGGATTTAGTTCGAAAATAAGGTCAATGGGTAAAATAGTCATTTTATAACCCAAGAAAGTAATTGAGAGAATTTTTTTTAATTACAAAGTATTTGTTTATTTTCATTTTTATTTTTTTCAATTTTTGAATCAAATTTTGATTGTAATGGAATTGCTATTCCATTACTTAAATTGTGAAATACCTTTTCCTACTTCATGTGGGAATAACTATTCTCACAGAACCACAATCTAACTTAGTTTTTTGATACCACACATGAGAATAAGTTAAAACAGGAATGGATTCCATTCTATTCCATTACTTAAATTGGGAAATGCCTTTTCCTAATTCATGTGGGAATAATTATTCCCACAGAACCATATTCCAACTTAGTTTTTGATACCAAACATGAGAATTAGTTAAAATAAGAATGGATTCCATTCTATTCCATTCCCACGTACTAAAACATAACCTCAATGCACTTAAAGCATTCAACGCGAGCCTAGGATTCCAAATTTTCTTTCTTTGGGAAAAGTCAATACCGGTAAAATTTTCTCTTTATAGAAAAGTTTTATATTTGCATGATTACGATAGTAAAATTCCTTTTGTGTAAATACAAACTCTTTGTTAATGAAAGATATCTGGATTATAAATTAAGTCCGAGCTTAGCCCGATGAATGATATTTATCTGATTTTTTTGACATAACTTAATAAAATTCCAAACATCACAAATAAGTCTCAAATATCATACTACCATACGATGTCATGTTACAATATCATTCCTACCATGCCATATCATATCTACCATGCTATATCATGTTAAGCATATTTGTTTAACTACAATAATATGCCATTTTATGCCATATACTATACTTAAACATCACCTTCCATGTTAGAACATTACCATGTATTTAAAAACACACCACTTAGGTTGACATAGACTTAAAAGTCAAATGTTTATCAATCCAGACCATTCACATGAGCAATCTAAGCTCAATAGATTGGTAGTGACTTAGGATTGTCTAAGCTGGTGATTTCTAAATCATGATTCCCATAGATATATCTGACATGCATCCTACAATGTCATCCATGACAGGGGATGGATATTAGAATATAAATTGCCATCATATTAAACATTCCCATGGCATATCTGATCGCATCAATTGCATCATACTTGGCTCCTAAGCCCATTTCACACAAACTTAACTACTATCATCAGGGGCTCAACTGTCCATCAGAGCTCAAATTAATTAAATTAAACTAGTTTATTAATTAAATTAATTATATTATTTATTAGAAATAAATTATAAAAATATATTTCTTACTAATTTAGATAGTTAATTTAATTTAATTTTAAATAATTTAATTATGATATTTATAAAGAATAATTTAATAAAATATATTTCATAATAATGAAATTAAATTAATTTATTAATTTAATTAATTATATTATTTATTAGAAACAAATTAATAAAATATATTTTATATTAATTTAGATAATTAATTTAATTTAATTTAACTATATTATGTATTAAAATAATTTTAGTTTGATAAAATATTTGAATAAAATAATTCATCTTAATATGATGCAATAAAAATGGAGAAAGTATTAGAATTGATAAAGTATTTGTAAAAAAAAAAAAAAAAAAAAAAAAAAGAGTTAAAAACATTTTCTTTTTGTTTATATTTTTCTACTTAAGTTTTTATTTTTTGTTTTTGAAGCAAGAAAATATTGAAAACTAACAGAAAAATAGAAAATAAAAATGTTTGCAAACGGGGGGCTAACCATTCGTTTTCCACCTTTGGAGAGAAGCTCATTTTCCCTAGTTAAGCATAAGTCCCTAAACATGAGTCCCTAAACAATCATGTCTGCTTTTAGAGCAAAGCTCCCTTCTGTAACCATGCGTGAGGCGCTAAATGTCTTTTTTTCATCTGGAGCAAAGCTTCTTTCCTAAGTAACGTTCAAGGCGCTAACTTTCATTTCAGTCATAGAACTAGACTCCCATACTTATATTAATAGAAAGAAAATTATTCATAGTATTAACCTAGAACTAAGCTCCTTCTTATCTTATATCAGGAATGTGGTTCTCTTACATTGGTCTCATACACATTTAATCCCATCATTTATAGCACTCATACAGTTAATCTACCTTGGCCAATGGTGAGGCTCACTAATTTGAGGCCAATCAATTTGTCATCCATGGCATGCTAATTACACTTGCATCCACTCACATCAACATATCACATTAACACGAAGCACCAACAAAGAGCTAGGCTCTTACATCCATCTAGCATAGTATAAACACATATACACATGATTCAAACCATTTTAGGTTTGAACTACGTTGACCTGATCACTTCACAGGGTAAGTAGAGAAATTAAAATCAGTTATGACTCTCTCTACTCATTTATAAATGAAGATCACTACAAAAGAGAAATAGATATGTTTTTTGCTTACAAGGAAACTTTGTTAGATCAAGATGCCAAAACTCCAAAGATTCTCAAGCATAAAGATAGGTTATTTTTGCGTACAAAAAGACTCTATTGGAACAAGCTACCAAAGCCCCTAAAATTCTTAAGCATCAAGAACACACATGTGTTGGCTAAAATCAAATTTTAAGCCCTCAAATTGCTGTCAAGAAGAGAAGAATTAGAGGATTAGTTCTTTGATTAGAAGTTCAGAGATTATCTACATTTTTCACAAATCAATAAAATTTAATTTTCTCTTACAATTTTCAGTGTTTATTTTCAAACACGAAATTTATGTGTACAGAATCCAACATCGTATGATAAGAATTTTCCATCATGATAACTGTGTAAGCTTCCCCATCAATGCTATTAAATGCTTTATCATTCCTCATCAACCACAAAGCCCAAAGATGAGATACTATTTCTATTATCAAATCCACATTCATCCCCCCCACACAATCCTACACCTTATCAACGCTCCCTTGGTAAAGCTCAGACATTCTTACTCTCAAAGTAGATCCAAACTAAACAATACGAGACATAACACATTCTATAAAAACATGATTTTTGGTCTCTCTAGCTTTTCCACAAATGAGACAATGATACTCCTCTCCCTCTTCACCATATTATCTTTCACTAGCAACATATTATGCAATATCTTCTAGAAAAAAATAAAATTTTTGAATCACTCCCAATCCACATAATAAATGATTAAATACGAAGGCACTAAGAAATAATGAGGAAACCCTATTTAGGAAAAAACCTTAAAACAATTTATACTATATAATTCAAGTTACAAGTACCCACTCAGAATCTCTAAGACTGCTCACACGACTTCTTTCAAGCACTTGCTCGAATCCACGATTAACCTAGATCAACTGAACTTTCTAAATCACACAGAAAGTTAACAAATGAAGAGCAAGAAAAGATAAAGGAAAGATCATTAAGCTCTCAAGAAAAAAATCGCTCTCTAAAACTTCATAATATGCCCCCTCAATTATTTTTGTACATTAAACTTGGGCGCATATATATAAAGTTTTTTTCAATTAGAACTCAAATACATAACAAATTTTTCAAAATGGAAACAAAATCTTCATAATATTCACAATCTTTGTTAGGGTGATCTCTCAAGCTCTCAACGCCTTGCTTGTGACGATATCTTGACCCCTTGGGTTGTGTAAAATTTATCTCATTTCCAGCTTTGACTTGGATTGTAGATTATCTTTTTGGCAATATGGAGATTCTCTGAACTTTGAATTATCCATTTTATTTTTCAAATTAGGAAACAAATATATTTGCAATATTTAATTCAAGATTTGTTTGGATTTGCTAACATAAAACCTTATAATCTCCCCCTTTGCAATTCCATAACAAAAGCTTAAATTAAGTTTCAAAATTAATCTGTAGCACTTGAACAAACACATCAAAAGATCATATGGAAAAAATAGAAAAAAATAAAAAAACTTTAATCCATAGCATATAATAGTAAACTTAAATTCCAAGTTCACAGGACTACAAAATGTTAAAAATATTACAGATCCAAAGTTAAGTCATAAAGTCATAGATTAAATTTTCTACTCCTTTTTGATATGAATTGACAAAATTAAGGAAAAGTAAACAAAATATAATCACAAAAAATGCAATAATAATAACCATACCTATTAGTAACTTCTTCATCATGCGAGCTTCTTTGGAAAAAAATCCTCAATGGGCTATTTTGTGCTAAAAATATATATGACAAAAATTAGGAAAAATGGAAAACATTTCATAATAAATTTATCAAATAAATTTTAATTTTCCTATATTCAAACATGTAAACCAATTATTCAATCAGTTTAAGTTTAATTGAACAAAAAAATATCTTCCCTAATAAATTTCTATGATTGTGTCATGAGATGAATTAAGTCATAAAATCGAACAAATTCTTGTGCTCATGTGGGGGTATAACTGATCAAATATATATTATTCCTTTTGAGCAAATCACAATATCAAAATTAAATTTGAGGCACCCGATGAATTAAGAGCAATTGTTTTTTAATTTTGTTTTATTTTTGAATTTTTCTTACAATATCAATTAAATTTCAACCATCCATTTTTTTCTTCATGAGTATCCGTTTCAAGGTCTCAGTAGCTTTCACACACTTATGGTAGGTAGCTCTTTCTTTTATATCATCTTTTCCCAGTAGGTAGTTATTTTGATAACCGACATGTCAATAAGGTAGCTACACTCTAGTCCATTGGTAGCCATTTCCAAGATAGGATACTTTATTTCTTTTAATTGTACATCATCATTTTTTAAATGCATCAAATATTAACTCAAAATCCAATTTGTTAATCAAATATTTTATGAATTCTTTTTAACGTAAATCAAGGTAAGCATTAATGTCCATGCATTTAAAATATGTGTTTAATGTCATAGATTAAGATTCAAAAAGATAACCACTTTATTAGTGGCAAGTCTCAGCTAAAGTCAACGTCAAACAAACCTTTCTTTAATACTTACCCAAAAACAACCCTAGCGAATTGCACATTAAGACAAATTAAAAAAAATAATTGTAGACCAAAGTAAAAAGAAACCAACTGCAACTTGCGAGAAGGTTCGTCTACCCAACAAATGGCCCATGAACAATAATGGAAAAATTCAGGATTTTTTTTTATAACATCATGTAAAGATTAAGTAAAATCTAATATACATGATCTCATGAACTAGGATAAAAAACTAGTAATGAAGTAGAGTCTAGTCTATGAAAAAAAAAAAGGAAAAAAAAATTGCCTCTACTTATCAAGACTCATTCCTTCAACGTCCTTAAGGGTGTGTATGACATTTAAGTCCCATTTTCTGACCCAAACAGCTCTAATTTTAGGAAATATAATATTGATAAAATTTTTATTTTTCTCAAGCCTTTCCTTTTCAATAAAAATTTAAATTTTTTGATTTTTGAAAATTTTCGTACTTTGGCTTTGAAAATTTGTGTGGCTATATAAAAGTTTTTTCAAAATAATTAATGAAAGCTTGAAATCTATTTGTCAAATGGACTCTATGGTTTTGATTTTTTAAAAACTTTTTTTAACATAAATTAAAGTTAAATCGTAAAGTTCATGACAATTAGGTAGAATGTGACCTTAAATGCCGCAATGCTGACGAGTAGGTATAAAAGTTTGAGACTTAAAAATTGTGTACCTTTCACCTTTGGAGGAGGGAACTTATGGAGGTGCTACTGGTATTCTCATTTCACTTTTATAGCATAATCCAAACTTATCTCCATGTTGCCTTTGTTTACTCTAAAATCTTAAGTATGCTTTCATTTTTTTACCTTGGCTTCAAGTTCCTTAATTTTCTCCCGAAGATCTTTCATCTCTTTTTCTTTCTCTTTTATTTATGTTTTCTATTTTTTTTTGCAAGTTTACACTGTGATTGTTTATTAGTCTTTGAAATAAAGAATATACTTGAGAGTTTTTCATTTTGAATTTTCAGGATATCTTTCTCTTTCTTCATCATGTTGGCTTGTTGGACAAATGTATAGTTGTTTTTTTTTAGAGCATAATATTCTTTGTAAAAGTGTAAGCTTGTACAATGTCACCTTGAAATTCATTTCAGATTATTTATCCTTTGACTTAGTGTCACTTAGGGTTTTAGGCTTTGTCCCTATAAAAGAATTATAAAAAGCTAGAAATGCAGTAAATTTACCTTCATCATTAGAGGAAGAAGATTCATCAGAGTCAAAATCATCATTAAGAGTGAAATTCATGACTTTAGCTTAGTTTTTCTTTTTCTTGTTAGTGCATTCTTGAGCAATGTGGCTGTAACCCTGACATTCAAAGCACTTGATTTCTCAGGGTTACTTTGATGATTTTTTGTTACCCTTCTTGAATTTCTTGATATTCTTTTTTTTTTCTTTGGGTGAATTCATGGTTTTGGATGTAAAAGGATCAAACTCTATGAACGACGAGTGAACCCACTTTAATGCCAATTGAAACATCTGAATTACTCCCATTTCACACAATAAATAATAAAGTTCAAAGGAACTAAGAAATAAAAAAAAACCGAGGAAACCTTATTCAAGAAAAAACCTCAAAACAATTTCTACTGTATAATTTAGGTTACAAGTACTCACTCGAAATCTCTACAACCTCGTATGGATTTTTTCAAGCACTTACTCAAATCTACAATTAATTCAAACCAAGTGGACCTCTTGAGTCACATAGAAAGTTAACAAAAAAAAAAGAACAAAAAATAAAAGATAAAGATCATTAAGCTCTCAAGGAAAAATTTTCTTTTTCTAAGATTCTATAATATGCCCCCTCAGTTATTTTTATACATTAGGCATGTGTATATATATAGACTTATAAAGTCCTATTCTAATTATGACTCAAATACATAACCGAATGTCCCAAACAGAAACAAAATCTTCATAATTTTTAGAATCTTCGTCAAGGCAATTTTTCAAGCTCCCAGTGCCTTACCTGTCGATTAGCACATAATATTGTATATTTATCCATTATTTTAATGTACTAATAGAATAATATTATTCATTTAAAAGTTAATTTCATTGAATATTTCTCATATACTTGTGTTTTGTGTTGGTTATAATTTTTAAGAATTAAATCTAGGCAATTGGAGGCCTAATCAACATAAAAATGCAAGTGAAAAAGTCTTATATAAATGTAAGGCAAAAAGAAAAAGAAAAAGAGCTTAAAAATGAGAAAACAAAATGAAGTATAGAGGGTATGGTGCGAATAAGGGTTCAAACAAGATTTTAGCTTCAAAAATTTTCTAAGGCATGAAAATGGTGCAAACAAGAGCTCAAACAAAATTTTAGCTTCAAAATTTTCTAAGTCATAAACATTGGTTCAAACAACCCCGTGTTCACACCTTTGTTCGAACAATAGAGAGGAAATCAACTTGTAAACTTCAAATTTTGACTAAATATAAAAAAATGGTTCGAACATTTGTTCGAACAAGAACATAAAAGCCCTGTTGTGTACACCCTTGTTTGAACCAAGCAAGTTTCTTGTACATTTTTGTGATTCTCCACTCTTTTTAGGACTCTTTAGTCATTCCAAACAATTAATTTATATTATATAAGGAGAGGATATGTAGAGAATTAAGGGAAAAAACATTACATTAGGGATTAAACATAGATATATAGGTTTAGATAAGGAGTAGAGAGATAGTTTAGATCTTATTTGGTAGGAGAGAAAATTTCATTTTCCTTTTCAATTACTACTGTAAACATAAGTAAAATTTCAATACAAGTTTAAGTTTCTCTTCCAAGATGACTAAGTAGTTCTTTTGCTTGGATTCAAATCAAGGAGAGTAAATGATGTATGTGGATTTTCAAGGTGATATGAGTTTTAATATTCAATTTTCTTGAGAAGTTTCCTTAAATAATAGTCGATTTGTTTAGATCTATTGAAATCCTCAGTGGAGAATTTTAGATCAAACCTTATTTATATAGTTTATACCAATTAGATGTGAGTTGGTAATTAGAATTCTCATGCATTTTCCTAAAGATTTTGTATGTGAATTTCTAATATAGAACTTCTATATACTCTCTATAGATTATGCATTTAAGCATTTGATTTTGATTTCTAATAAGATGAACCCAACTTCGTCGCCAAACTTATCAACTATTGTTCTTAATTATACTTTGATGTTCAATTTCCTATTGATTTGTAATGAATGATGTTAGGGACATTATTGTAAATTGACAAATCCATAATCAAAACAATCTGTATCAAAGTGGTTTGTAACCTTAAGACTTAGTATAGGCTAAGGTATTATAGTAATGGGTTAGTTTTAGAAGTCGAAAGATCTCAAAAAACCTAAAACAGATAAACACAGAGGTTGAACGAGCTACCGATTACATTAATGCAGGAAGATCGCTGGAAGGACGCAGTTATTCGTGAGATAAAACTAAGAGTGAAGATCAGAGGATTTGGCCATGCGTGATGACCGTAGGATGGCCGCGAGAAAACCGCGGGTGTGGGCTTCCCGCGAGGTGATTATATGGCCTTCACAAATTCTGAATTTAATCATATTCATCCCAGGTTTTGCATGATATAAAAGATGGGACATATCTAGGGTTTCATATACTACCAGAGATAGAGAGAATAATTATTATTGTGAGAAATTCATGTCCATTGTTCTCTCCATTACTTAGCTAACATTTTCATCATTTTGACCCGAAAGAGTTTGGATTCGAGATTTGTGATAGCTAAGGATTCAGCAGAGCTACTGAAAAGTCAGTATTGTGTCTTCAAGGAGTCGGAGGGCATAGAGTCGAGGAGTTGGTGCATCGAGGATTCGAGCAAACGTCAAATAGAGTATAGAGTCGAGGAGTCGAGCTATCAAGAGCTTTGAGTTTGTAACCAACATTTATTTAGTGAATGTTTTTTAGAGAAGTTTCCTGTGTTGATTTCCTCAGCATATATATTGCCTTCTGCTTTCAATTATTTATGAGAATTGATTATTTGGGATATCTAGCACAGTACACGTGAATTTTCAATTGGTATCAGAGCAAGTATGTTTTTGCGAGAAAAATGAGATCTTGATTACTGCTAGATGGATCCCCCAAGAGAAGGCGGTTCAAGTACCAGATCTTCATCGTTCGACGGCACCAACTATGCATATTGGAAGGTCGCATGAGAGCCCACTTGATCCCCCTAAATGTGAACGTATGGCTTGCCATTGAAACTGGTTGAACCAAACCAACACATAAGGTAGACAATGTGATCGTTGAAAAGCCGATGGACACTTGGACCAGGACGGAGCAAGAGAGAGTTGAATGGAATTATAAAGCTCTAAGTGCAATCTTCTATGCAGTTTCAGCAGATGAGTTCAGAAGAATATCTAGTTGTGAAATTGCTAAAGAAGCATAGACTACCCTTGAGTTAAACCATGAGGGGAATTCTATAGTAAAGAAGTCAAAACTGTAGAAGATAACTACAAAGTTTGAAAACTTGAAGATGGTAGATGATGAATCTTTTGATCACTTTTATGCTAAGTTAAGTGATATCGTCAAATCCAGTTTCAATCTCGAAGAACAAATCTAAACAGAAAGATCGTCAGTAAGATTCTTCGTTCCCTACCTATGTTGTTTCAAGCCAAGGTTACCGCCATTGAAGAAGCTAGAGATGTGGACTCCATAAGGGTAGAAGACTTAGTTGGCTCCCTATAGACATATGAAGCTAACATGATCAAACTCAAGAAGATGAAAGGTCTTGCACTCAAAACGATTAGAGAAGCAGACTCATCATCCAGTGATGATTCCTTGCCCTCCATGGAAAAAATTGCTCTCTACACAAAAAAGATCAGAAGGTTCTTCAAAAAGAAATATGAAAGTGTTAGCAAGTTCAAGAAGAATGAAAAAACTAAATGAGAGAAATCATCTGAACTTAAGAAGAAAGAGAAAAAATTCAAAGGGGTAAAGTGCTACGAGTGCCAAGTTTGTGGACACATAGCTCAAGATTGTGGTAATAAGAAGAGTAAAAAGAAGGTACTCAATGCAAACCTGGATGACTCAGATGAATCCAATACTTCCTCATCGTCAGAAGATTTTCCAGAGAACTACACAGCTTTTATGGCAAGGAATTCAAGTTCAGAAAAATTAGAAGAGTCAACTACCTCCAAGAACCCAAATGAAGAAGCTTCAGAAAAGGAAACACAAGATGAGATTGAGAATGGAGAAGTTGATGAGATTGAGGATGGAGAAGTTGATCTTGAATATGCGTACGAACAGTTTTTTCAAGATTGTCAAACATTTCATAAGCAAAATGAAAAGCTTTTTGCACTAAATAAAATGTTGAAGAGCAAAAGGGATAGCTTGAAAATTACACTTGAAGAACTAAAAAAGAAACTTGATGATCTTGAAGAAAGCAAGAAAGCCCAAGATGAACTGATTTTGAACTTCAAAGCTAAGAACCACAACCTTGAAGAAAGAGTTCACAGAGTAGAATAAGAAAAGAGGACTCAAGACAGGATTATGAACGCTTTGAGGGAAAAACTGGCAGGAAAAGATGAAGAATGTCTCGAGGCACAACGTGAACTTCAAGAACTAAATGATAAATTGAAAGTTCCATCGAGCAATCTACACCAACTCTCAAGAGTACAACGCAGTCCAGATGAGAAAAGGGGACTTAGATACACAGGAAAGAAGGAGACAAAGAATGAAGCCTCAACAAATGAGCAGAAAAATATCAAGATCCAATCTCAGAAGACACCTGCTCCATGAAAGGCTGAAGTAGTTTCTTCTCCACCTAAACAAACGAAAGTAAACAGTTCACAGCTAATGTTCATAGATTTCAAGGTACGTCTTTCAACTATTCACACAAGTTCATTCCTATATGTCATCACTGTGGTATACCTGGACACATAAGACCTCAATGTCACAAATTCTATGAACTACCCATGACATATATTAATCAAAGGAGGCCTGTACATTAGAATTTTAAAAATCAAAATAGGTTTAATGTTTTAAGAAACTATAACATTCCTCTAGACTTTGAATATCCCTTATACAGGCCAGTTAAAATTTTTTTCCTAACACTCTATTTTCAATAAGGTAGTTCTAAGTCCAAGAAACGATCTGTCAAGTAAATATTTTAAAAATTAAGATTGTGAAGAAGATTATTCGAACCAAAACTGCATAGGTTAGAAAATCTGATTTAATTTGTTTTTTAGTGCACACAGCCTTAAAAGCTTTGAACTTTAATATGTGGTTTCTTGACAGTGATTGTTCTAGACATATGAGTGGTAATAAAGGATTGTTTGAAAATTTTGAAAATTTTGAGGGAGGAGTAGTCACTTTTGGTGATGGAAGTACATCCTATGTTTTAGAAAACGGAAATATAAAAACATTTGTTTTAGAATGCTTAAAGGATGTGCTCTATGTTGAAGGACTTTAAGCAAACTTGATTAGTATAAGTCAGTTGTGTGACACTAAACACATTGTTTATTTTTTAAATACTGATTGCAAAATTATTGATCCTCTTGGAAAAATTGTTTTGTATGGCATTCGTACTTCTAATAACTATTGTGGGGTAGCTGAATCAAATGGTGTTGTGTGTAATTCCGCATCCTTAAATGTGTCAGACCTCTGGCATAAAAGACTTGGACACCTAAACTTTAAAGCTTTAAAACAATTGTCTAAGTCCGAGTTGGTAAGAGGCTTATCTAAATTAAGTAAAGACCACAGAGGTGTATGTGGGCCATGCCAAGTAGGTAAACAAACAAAAAGTGCTCACAAAAAGGGTCATAGCTTAAATTCTAACGAACTACTTGATTTGGTTCACATGGACCTGATGGGACCCACAGGCACTGAAAGTATAGGTCGAAAGAAATATATTCTTGTTGCTATTGATGATTAAACTCATTTCACTTGGATTGATTTTCTTGCTGAGAAATCTGACACCTTTGATGCTTTTAGAAACTTGTGTATAAGATTGCAATAGGAAAAACAAAGAAGGATAGGTTGCATCACTCGAATCAGAAGAGATCATGGGACAGAATTTGAAAATTCTTCCTACACCAAATTATGTAATGCAAATCGCATAATGTATGAGTTCTCAGCCCCAAAGGCTCCACAACAGAATGGAGTTGTTGAAAGAAAGAATAGAGTACTTCAAGAGATGGCTCGAGTGCTCTTTCATAGAAAATCACTGCCGAGAAAGCTTTGGGTTGAAGTTGTCAATATAGCATGCTACATAGTAAATAGGGTGTATCTAAGACCAAGAACCAAACAGGCACCCTATGGACTATGGAATGGTAAGAGGCCCAGTGTGAAATATTTCTAAGTTTTTAAGAGTAAGTGCTTTATCCTTAGGGATAGAGAACAACTTGGTAAGTTTGACACCCGAAGCGATGAAGGAATCTTCCTAGGCTATTCCACTAATAGTTGTGCTTTTAGAGTTTTCAACTTAAAAACTAAT
>QLOD02167414.1:0-12382 GCA_003260245.2 Sideroxylon spinosum
TTTCTCGCGTTATTTGCTCTCTAATTTTCTTAAAGGTTCTTAGTTAATTTTCTAAGTTCATTCAAATAAGAATATATATTTTTAGATTTTATATTCTTTTTTCATTTTTTTACTATCTATTTCTTTTTCTTTTCTTTTTTGAAACCAAATCCTTACTCCTAAGCACTTTTTGAGAAGCTTAATATTTTTTTATTGATTATATTTTTCTCCTTTTTATTATTTTATTTCATATTATCAATTATTCATTTTTTTTCTCTCACCGCTCTATCTTTCTCAATGAAAGAAATAGGAAAGAATATGAACTCAAAATTAGTTCTATTTTATTGGGTTATGATGGAAAATAAAATAAAATAAATGAATAGAAATTAGTAAAATTAAAATTAACTAAATTAAAAGAAAATTAATATTTCGATGAATATCTTTTATTTTATTATAGTTTTTAATCTATTCACATAAATATAAAACACTTTTTTTTGTATTTATTTTTGCTATATCTTTTTATTATTTTATTCAATATTTGTCAATTTTTCTTCTTTCACGTCCTCTCACTTAGGCTGTATTTGATTTAATAATTTGTTATGGAAAAAAAAAGATGAGAAATGAATTAAAAATTCCTCTTTTATTTAGATTGTGATAGAATATGCAAGAAATTAAGGTTAATAATTGATGAATATTTTTATTTTGTTTTATTTTTTAATCAATTCAAATAAGAATTTTTTTTTTATAAGATTTTATTTGTTCTTCTACTTATTTTTGCATTTTTTTATAATTGTTTTCCTTCTATGTTTTCTTTTCCCACTATTTTTTTATTTCAATTACAAGTTTAATAACTTTATAACTTTTTTCCTCTAAATATCAGCCCGGCCACCTTTACTAGTATATACTAACCAAAAAAAAAAAAAAAAAAGGACTTTACTAGTATATATAAATGGTGTTTGGCATACCAAAAGTTACGAAAAAAAATTACAAATTTTTTTTAATTTCTCGAATCAAATTTTATCATTTGTCATTTTTATATTGATTTCTTTTCTTTATTTTTGACGATCTAAACGCCACCATAATAAAAAAAAACTATCACCCTCCACGCTAGCTGTAGGCTTTAACAAATAGTAGGGGTGTTTGAAGTTGTATAAAATGATATAAATTTATAAAAGTTAATGTCTCGTATATTGTGCACTGAGTAAAGTTTTGTCTCGTAATTCGTATTTGTAGTGATTTGTAGAGTTTTGTAGTGTAAAGCTCGTATCCCCCCGGGGCTTCCCTTCTACGGTCCTGTTTGACCACAACAAAAAAACCAAAATTTATCAAAAGTTACAAAAAAATTCGCACTTTCTTTTAATTAAAATTTATCACCTATCATCTTTATGTTAAATATTTATATTTTTACTGTACTTTTTTGTCAACTTTTTTTTCACCAAACACCCCTATATAAACGTGGATTCCTACTTGAAAATTTCAAACTTAAAAAATAAAATTAAAATTTTATCTTTGCATGTATAATGAAATCTACGTATAAGGAGAGGTATAATTTTTGCATTGAAGGACAAACGGCACATCCTTCACCGGACGTACCTCCAACCTGCTCCCAATGGGCCTCCACAATTGTCTGTAATACGAGAATCAAAATTCTAGTCCATGCTACATTGCGCTTGTTTATCATCTCCTTGGAAGAGACATTCGTCTTGATTCAATTTTATTTCCGTAACCTTATTCAAGGAGTCTTTAATAAGAGTTTATTAGCTAATTACTTTACATAAAATAAAATAATTCATAGTCCATTGAAGTGATATTTTTATTACAAAAAATGCAATTATAATCATGATCAATGTTCCCACATTGTGAGTTAATAGTGTTAAACAAAATAACATATTAAATTGTTATCTATATAATAAGAGAGCTCATAATTTGATTTTTGTATATTTTTAACCGATAATTTTGTTTATTACTTATTTTTTTTCCTTGACTTTAATTGTTTTTTCAGTCACTCATGTGAAATCATGACTTTAATTGTTTTTCAGTCACTCATGTGAAATCATACTCTTTTACTCTTTTTATATTTTTTGAATACTTTTTATATAAAATTTTTATTTTATAGACTATTTTTATAATTTTCGTATAGATTTGTTTTATAAATTTACATTTAAATTTTTTACAGACTAAATTATGTTTTCGTATCTTTAGACACGGATAATTTCTAGTTTATTACAAAAGTGCCATTCATAATCATTCTTAATCAAGTTCTATATATATATATATGTAAAATATTTTAATTATTTTATTTTCCAACTTACAAGCATATTTTAGACTTCAATTCATGGAGAAAAGGGAATTTTTTTTGGGGGGGGGATAGGTCATTAACACTGTCGCCAAAGTCCTCACAGGAGAGGAATGCCCCTTTCTTTTTTTCTTCCTTTTTTTTTTTGAAAAATTTTAATATATATCCAATATTAAATTAAAAAAAATCAACTTTTATGATAATTAAATTTTAACTCATCTTTTTACAAAACAACGCTAATTTTTTTTAGGACTCCTAGAATGTTGACAATTCGTCTAAAAAGACAAAAAAATAAAATAATAATAGAAGATTCTGGTTCAAATGCCTTAATAGACCAAATTCTTATATTCACAAAATTATCAAAATACCTTAAAATTTAACCCTCTCTCTCTCTCTCTCTCTCTCACATCAATCAACATTTCTCTCTGTAGATCCGAGATGTTACAACTGCTAATTCATATATTAATTAGTGCGTTTCGTCCATGCTCTAAAAATGAACAAGTATTGTTAATTCCGAACAATTTTTGACATTGTAAATGCACTCACAAGTTCTTGCAAGGAGTCTTCCCACTAGATACAGGTTTGGAGTGTTGGAGATCAAAAGTTCTAGTTAGAACGAAATAGGATGCTAATTACTACAATAAGAAGTGCTCTTTAATCAAAATGTGTATTCATATGTATACATGTGTTTGTGTATACATGCTGATACAAGCATGAACCACCAAGTGATAAACATGGAGATAGGGTTGCAATGTCATCAACCCTTTTTCTTCAGTTTTGTGAGTCTCATCACAAAAATAAGTCCATCTCTATCTCTAGCAATAGCATCTCTTGTCTTATTCCATTGGGTCTTTCCTTTCTTTTATTTCATATAGGAGGTTAATGCTTATATTTATGATATATTTGGGTAGGAAGTTATTTTCACTAAAATATAGGATCTGTTTTGTTTTGTTTTATTTTAATTTATATATTCAAATGTGATAATTTTATAAGAAAAGAAACGGACACAAAGAATGCAGGCAAGATGCGTATCCTAATTTGTAAAGATAGATATAAGAGCTGTCAATGGCTAATTAAATGAAAAAAACCAAGACTAAAATTGCAACTACAAGCAGCACCAAATCCAGCAGAACGATAGCATCCGGAGATTAGTAGTTTTTTTTTCTTTTTTCTTCTTTTTTTTAAGAAAGGAAAAGAAAAAGATAATAGCAAATTAATTGAATAACGATTATTATATACCAAGAGACAGATAAAACTACGAGGTTAGTTTAATTAATCATATTTTGAATTTACTTTTTAATAATCACTAATTCGATTTTTCTCATAATCAGTGGGGGTTAATGGTTATTAATTTTGGGAGCCAACTAATTCGAAAGCCTGGTTTTATTAGGAAAAAAAAAAAAAGACAGACAAACTAGGCTGCACTAAGCAGCTTATGCTTAATTTGATGCAAGATAATGAAATGGTTATTTGTACACTATTATTATCTTGTTTGATGAACTCTTACTCATAAAAGGAATAATATCATTCCATTCTTGCATTTTGATTCATTAATTTTCTGAAACAACAAACGCTCATTTTTTCACTTAAAAAAATATTTTCATGAAAATTCGTAAAAGAAAATAAATAAATATTAAAATGATAAAATATGGCAAAATTTTGCAAGAAAAATAAAATAAAATATGTTTATTTAAGTTAAAAAATTTTGTTTAGATCGCACTCAAATTCCTCATGAGTGGGGGCACGGGCTAATCATATATAAATATAAATATTCACATAAATCATGGCCCATATTAGAGCCATACTTCTAGTTGGAGCAAATACCTAAGCATAGTCTATATATATATATATATATATAAATGGCCTTGCCAACCAGGTGGCCAAATTGTGCAACCCAATCGAAAGAGTGTGTAAATGCATACATATACATAACAAAATCAAAGGTAAGAGCAACTATGCCTCACACCTAGAAGTCCACCCTACCTGTCAAATACGATCAAATCTTGTCCTGTAGTAATGTTTGTAGGGAAGTGAGTACTAACAAAAGCGCTTGTGACTACTATGCAATGAAACATATAACCATATCCTATCATATTACTATCCTAAATAATGATAATGAACAACTTCAATAAACATAATTAACACGATATCATCTTATCATAATTTCACAACTCCACATACATCAGCAATACATAACCTCAACCAAAACAAAAAAACGGTTATAGATACTCTGCATGATTGACCCGATGTCAAGCCAAACCACACCATCCCTTTGTGTCTGAATCTAAACCTTTCTCATAAGAATATGCTCCCTTAGGCATATACATATTTGGATAAAGCCAAAGAAATAACTACATCTCTAAGGTGTTTGCATCTCTTTATAGGCTAGCAACCTACTAGCACAAGAAGCTAATCTCTATGCATGTCTAAAATTCTTAACTCATGGGTATGCTTATCTGTTATTCAGTATCTCTCAAACCCTAACCAAAATCATTAAACTGAAACAATCTTAACATGATACATCACCTTAAAATATCTCATTCGTATGATATCATCGCTCATAGCATCTCTAAATCTTCATGACACGCAAAGACTAACACTTAACATGAATTTTAATTGAACAAAAAAAAAAAAAAAAAAACTAAGGTGAGCCTATGCTGAATGGGCATTCGAACAAAGCTACGTGCGTATAGGGATAACTTTATTATGCTTAAGCTAAACGGCTATTCAAATCGGTGTGAGCTGACTCTATTGTGCAAATTACCATTCGAATGTCAAAAATAAAATTTTTGGATTTGAATAATTTCAATCCTTATTCCTTAATTTTCCAACCAAAACTTGTCTGAATTTAATTCCAACTCTTTTTACTCAACGTATAATGTTTCTAAGCCATCCAAGCAACTGATTTCAAAAGTATTGATCAAGCAAATTGGATAAATTAACATCATCGTAAAAGAAATTTCAAAATTTGGCTTCATACTTTGTTTTTCTAAAAAATACCATATAATTAAACTCAAACCCATTTTACATATATGGATTCACCTACCAAAATCTAGTTATAGATTCAACAAAGATCACACAATTCAGTTTAACTTAATTACATATATGCATGGTTCCAATTCTAGATTTCATTCCAATATTTTCATTTAATTCACATGCCAAATCGCTTATCCAATTCATACATTTAATTAAGCCTAAAGCAGTTCATGCTAAGGATACAAAATTCCTATCTTTAGATGCCAAAATCAGAGTCAAAAGGATGCAATGTTGGGTCAAAGAGTAGCTCTCTCGCTCCCTCTTGTTTTTTCCCCTTTGGAAAACCCTTCACACTCAAAATTTAGCCATCTCGCTCGCCAGAGCTCTCAACTCAGTTTAAGCAAAAAATAAATATTATGCCTATGTGAATATAAGAATATCGAAATAAATTAATGCGGAAGAGACATATTTATTTACTTCATGATCTTAATTCGGTTTATTATTACACCATCTCTTAAACAAAAAACTAAGGTTAGATTACTACGACTTGATTTTTCTCTCTATCACAATTAGTATGACGGTTATCAATGGGAAGAACTATCTGTATATTGTGAAGAAATCAGACCTAACTAATATATAAAGGATAAACTCCACCCTTATTGGGTCCTCCCACAAATGGCCTAGAGTGGGCTCAACAACTGACTCGCAATAACCATCTAACCTCATTATCCCTATTAGATTCACATATGCGTAACAATATAGATCATAGCAAAAAGGGCCTTACCATGCGTGTTCCCATTTTTAACTTGGTTTTAACCCATTTTTGGTAAAAAAAATAAAAATTAATTAATACATATGCTCAATATACAGAAAATTCCAACATTTTCCCACTTGAGCAAATATTAATTATTTTTAATTTTAGAAAAAAAATTTCAAAAACGACTCTTGGGTTAGGACTATACATGGTCATATTTCAAAGCCAAGTAAAGACGAAAAATAGTACCTAAAACAATCTCGTCCAACAAGATAATTAATATCGAACCAAAGTGGGCTTTACAATTATAATTCGTATAATACTACTCATAATTACAAATATCAGCATCCTTATCGATATAGATCAAATGCGGTAGTATGGTGGAAATTAACACTTAATAGGTGATCGTATAAATGTGTTAGTCCTTTATTAGTCCAACTCTCTTTAGCTATGCTCATCAAACAAGTAAGAAATTTTCCAATTCTCTTTAAATATGCCCAACTAACAAGCAAGAGAATTCTTCCAATTCTCTTTTAATATGCTCATCAAATAAGCAAAAGAATTCTAATGTTTCAAATAGAAACCAATGTGTTTTGTACAAATATCACAAAAGCAAGGCAAGACACATCCCAAAAATGCTTATCAAAATTGTTTTTCTTAATATGCTCTTCAACCAAGCAAGAGAATTCTAAGGTTTCAAATGTCAACTAGTGTGTTTTGCATAAATATCACAAAAGTAAGATAAGGCACATCCTAAAAATGCTTAAGTAACAACAAAATTAAGACTTCCAAAATATGTATAAATCATGAATATATTCATGCAACAATGTTATCAAAAGAAACATAAATGAAAACTTTCAATTAATTTCTATAACAATGAGAAACTAAAATTCTCAACATAAAAGAAAATATATGTTATATAATGTAAAGAAAACAACTCCCACTAACCAAGTACATCAAAAGATCCAATAATACCTATGTTAGAAACATGCTTATTAGGTCTAAGTCCCTTGGAAAAGGGGTCTACTATCATCTACTCAGTATTAATATCCTCAAAAATAATGTCACATCAAAACAAGCTATAAACCCAGGATGCATCGTAGAAGACGTTGTAAGTGTTTGCTTGACACTCTTTCATGAAATAACTTCCACAGGTAGCACAACTATATATCCTAAAGTAAATTTATTTCATTCACATATCTAGAAAAATCTAAATTTAAATAACCAATAACTTCAGAATCATCAATTTCTCTATAAATATGTATATAATCTTTGGTTATTTGCAAATATATCATAAATTTATTTACATTTACCAACCTACTCCAGGATTTGAGAGAGAACTCTCAATAACACCAATAGCAAAAGTTATATCCGGTCGGGTATATACCTATGCATAATAAGACTATCAACTACACTAACATAAGGTATGTCTTGTATGGATTTCACTTTTGAGGTTATTTTCGAGACTCTAGATTTTATTAAATTTGTCACTCTTGGTAACAAGAACATTATCAAGTCTAGAATTTTGCATATTAAGCCTCTCAATTACACAATTGATATAACATTGCTGAGAAAACCCCAATATATCACGAGATCTATTATAAATGATCTCAATGCCCAAAACAAACGAGATTTCTCTGAGATCTTTCATATCAAAATTCTTAGACAATAGTGATTTTATATCTTGTAAAAGACCCAAATCAGTACTAGCAAGAAAGGTATCCATCATCAACACAACGAACAAGGAAAATAAATTTCTTCCCACTGACCTAGGAATATATACACTAGTCAATCTTATTTTTCACAAGGCTTATAGAAATGTCAATGTTATCAAACTTGAAGTACCATTATGTCATGCTTGTTCAAACCATAACTGGATATTTTCAATTTATACACCATGTGTTCCTTACCTTCTTTCGTGAAACTCTAAGTTGCACCATATAAATTTTCTCATAGGGATCTCTAGAATAAGACTAGGAGTAATTACAATAGGATCATGAGCGTAAATATAAATGCTATCATTAATGCCTAACTGCTCATGATCATCCTCCATAGTATAAATAAAACAAAGGTGTAGATTTTGGGTAATGAAATAGGGATCATCTCCCTACTCCTAGCTTCATCAATCTTGCTATGAAAAGTCTAAATCGGTTCTACCAAACTCCAAAAAATTTAGCTATCTAAAACTCAAAAATTAGTACATCAAAGGGGGGATAATAGAACCTATACATCTTAGAATGATCTGAATTCCCAATGAAGAAATAATGACTGGTTCTAGGATTAGTTTTTCTTTTAGAAGAGTTATATATACTAACCTCTACGAGACAACCCCAAACATGAAAATGGTTGAGGCTAGGCTTTCTACTAGTCCACAACTCAAAAGATGTTTTAGGAATAAATATTTAAGGAACTTTATTAAAAATAAATAAATAAATACAAGGTAGATTTTATGACGTAACCCTAAAAATATAAAGGCAAGTTGCACTTACTTGTCATACTCCCCATCACGTCTTTGAGGATACGATTGCGCCTTTCGACTATACTATTCTGTTCAAGACTACTAGGCAAGATATATTGGGTAACAGTCATTTATAAGCTTTTGGATTCTCTCTTTAAAAAGATAACCCAATCTTGTGTGCCATAAAAAAGAAAATTTATACTTGATTTTTATATCTCTTGGGCACACTATTGACAATATGAAAATAGGTATACTCAAAATTATGGACTAGATTCATCTTACATATATCGTATTTAAAATTTCATAACTAATAATTTTATAATTTTGAAATAAGTATTAAAATAATGATTAGCAATCAGAGGAATGATTAGCAATCAGAGGTAATAAACAACTCAAAAATAATGCTTTCAACTTAATCAAACATAAATTATAAGGGGTAGCTTGGTGTATCATTGCAGTCTCTCATTTGGGCAGAGAATGCAACACATTATGAGATCCCCATTAGAAACTATCAATGAGAAAGCCCATATTAGGTAAAGTCAATCCCCTTTGGGCACACGGACCCTTCGAACTTGAATATTCTCTGATTAGTCACTGAATATCAACCATGTCATTATTATATACAATAACACCATTTGGGCAAGTTATTATATATAATAATACAATAGCTTTTGTCATGTACAAATACGCAAAAAAAATTAGGAATCAACAAGCATACCCCAGTTGGGCAGTAATGCTAGTATACCAAAAATTCCTCACCATGACATAAATATATGTAAATTACCCAGAACTGTAATTATTATTTTATGCGCTAAACAAAATAATAATTAAAGTGCTTAAAAATTATTTAAAGAGAATAATTTTGATGCTTAAAAACAAGCATTTTAAGGGCCATAAATACCTTAATTAGAGAATTAAATATTATGCAGTCAAAACAGTGGGAGTACATATCACCGTTAGATTCAAAACATCAAAATAGGTTACCTAAGAATAGAAAAATTTGCTTCCAGTTCTTAAAATTAGAATTATTCAATAGTACAAACATCGTATTGCTATTATGGACTGCAAAATAAACTGTTTGGCAATAAAATGACAATATATTGGCAAAATAGAGGGTGACTATTTACTATAATTATATATAATAGGGATTCCTCAGTGCATCATTACCGTCTCACCTTTAGGTAAGGAATATAACATGCGACGAGGTCCCTTTGAGCTAACTACCATATGAGAATGCCCTAGTATTTGAAAAATAATTCCCTTGGGGCAGACTAACCTCTCTGAAAATTCAAGCATTTTTGAATTAGTTGCGGAATAACATTCTTGTCATTATTGTACTAACACCCTCTTGGGCAGGTATTTATATGCAATAACACAATGAACATAGTCATGTACCTTATACAAGAAAATTAGGTCTCAAATGATATACTCCTTTGGGCAATAACATCCAATTTAATACAAAATCTTGTCATGACACAATTTTAGGTAAAATTGTCTTATATCACACCTAGTATATTAATATACTAATAGTCACATCTTTGTAGGCACACAAACAAAGCATTCTGTGATCTCAAATATATTACAAAACCATTGCAAGTTTTTTTTTTTTTTTTTTACAATATTCAATTTGAAATAATAATTTTAGGCTCCTAAAAAAACTAGTAGATGAGAGTATAATTTTTAGGCGTCTAACTGGAGAGAGTACACATCACCAACATATTCAAAAGGTCAAAAAAACATCAATCTGTAAAATTTTGTTGTAAAACGGTGCACAATTTTTAAGAAAATACAAAATTAATTATACCTAATTAAATACCAAACAATATCCAAAATTATACAAAATATTTTAGAATAAAAATAAAATAAAATTTTACAAAAGTCAATTACCCTTTTGAAGGGTTTTGTATGTTAAAGAATGTGCACTTAATCAAACCTTGAAATATAGATGCCAAGAAAATATGGGGAAATCAAACTTTTACCAAAGTCAGCATTAACTAAGCTCTCACTAAGAGGCCAATTTTTAATTTTGACCCAAATAAATAAATTAAACCTTTTTGATTTTGAAAATACATTACCCAATTTCCTAACAATACAATTGCCCAAAGCTAAATCAAGCTTTAAAATCCAAGCCCATAACACAATTCCATTGAATTATCAAGACTAGGTAGCAAAATCTAATTAAGAAACCACATATTTCATCCATCATATTCACCAAAATGCTACTAAGGTTTTGTGAATGCACAAACTAATTCATAACAGGAAAATTTCCCCAAGTTGAATCAAGCTTCAAAATCTGACACCAAATACTAATCTCCACTTGATCAAAATTACAGAAGCACCAGCTAATAAATATTATCACCAAGCCTTAAGAAAACAATGGTGCAATACAAATTAACCTGGTCCATTGCTAAAACATGTTGATTAATTCAGGTAAAACACAAACACTCCAAGTTGAACACCTTAAAGTGAAGAAAAATAAAATAGAATAAAATAAAAATATGACGAACCTGGAGACTTTTGTTAACATGCCTGGAAGGAATATTAATGGTGCTCTTATTGCCAGACATGAGCACAAATGCTGTTGTTTGAGTGTACCAAGCTAAATGGCATGGACAAACTTCCAAAACTAGTTATTACGAATAATTGCCAATTTTGTTATTACAAACTGTTTTCCACATCAGGGCACTTCAAAACAACTGGTGGCCAATTATATATGACAACATTGGAACAAAATCTTTAACATGGAATATTAATTAGGCCGACAAGCAGAATAAAAAACGAAAACAAAAATAACCTATCAGTGGCGAGGTAAGATTTAAAAATTGAAGTTCATTTTTTTTTTTATAAGCAGTTTCCTTTTCACTACTAGGCTTTCTTTAGAAAGCAAATAACAGAGAATAACTTAACAACATGATCACGCCCACGTTTAAGATTCAAAATTGGACAAAAAAACAATTCTAATTTTGTGTACAAAAAAATGATTCTAAAAATACTGTAGATCTACTCTAAAAATTATAGAATTTTAAAAAAAAAATTAAATTTGGTAAAACTAATGTCTGAAGTAGAAAATTAGTTTTGAAGTGAAACAAGATCAAACGATAACGAAATCAAAGAAAAAACAAAAGCCGAAATCAAGCTTTTGGATAAATCTATATAATGTTTTTATTCGTCAAGACAATAAACAAAAAGTTTATGAATTGAATTCCTAATCCACATACATTAGGCTCTGATACCACAAGTAAAAATAAAATAAATATTATGCATATGTGAATACAGGAATATCGAAGTAAATTATTACGGAAGAGACGCCCCTGTTTACTTTATGATCTTAATTTGGTTTATAATTACACCACCTCTAAAACTAAAAACTAGGATTAGATTACTAGAACTTGATATTTCTCTTTATCAAAAATCAATATGACGGTTATCAATGGGAAGAACTATATCTATATTGTAAAGAGAAGGGACCTAATCAATATATAGAGGGTAAACCCTAGTCTCACTGGACCTTCCCATAAAAGACTTATAGTGGGCTCAACAATTGACCTATACTAACCATTGAATCTCGTTATCCCTATTAGCTACACATAGGCCCAACAATGTAAAGCACAGAAAAATCGACCTCACCTTGTATGTTCCCATCTTTTTTTTTTTTTTTTTGTTCTAACTCATTTTTAGTAAAATAAAAAATTAATTAATGTAGGCTCAATATATAGAAAATTCCAACACTTATCCCTCAAACTCTCTCTCAATTAGTCTGCTATTTCTTTTTTGAAGTCATTTGGTGCCCCCCTTAAACCATCCATGCAATGCATATGGGCATCACGACTCATAAAGAGGTTGACAAGTATGGGTAATCCTTAAAAAATGTGGGAAAGTTCTAAGGTAAGTAAAGTGAATCCCATGTAACATAGATAAT
>QLOD02167501.1:0-12360 GCA_003260245.2 Sideroxylon spinosum
TGGAGTTACGTAGCAAAATTTATGACCGATTTAAGATTTAACAAACGCGCAGACATAACGACGACCCCAGGTCTCCATGGACTCTCCGCTATGCAATTTACATCACCCAATGATGTAATAATTTTTCAGGGCATTCGTCTCATTACAAATTTTCAGAAAACATATCATAGTAAAAGAATGGAGTTACGTAACAAGAGTTATGTCTGATTAAAAATTTAACGACCGCACGGGCACAACGGTACCCCTAGGTGTCCAAGTAGTCTTACACTATATTATCTATATCATCCAATGACGTTATAATTTTCCAGGGCCTTCGTCTCATCGCAAGCTTTTCAGAAGCAAATCATAAATAAGAAAATGGAGTTACGCTGTAAAAGATATGGCCGATTTAAGAATTACCGACCACGTGGGCATAACGATGACCTTAGGTCTCATAGTAGTCTTCTGCTATGCTATCTACATCATCCAATGATGTAACGATTTTGGGGCCTTCATCTCATTACAACCTTTCCAGAAACATATTATAGTAACACAACGGAGTTACGTAGCAAAAGTTCTGGGCGATTTAATATTTTAACAACCGCGTAGGCATAACGACCACAGGTATCCAAATATTTTTCCGCTATGCTGTTTACGTCACCCAACAATGTAATAAATTTCCAGGGCCTTAGTCTTACTACAAGCTTTGCGGAAACAAATTATAATAAAAAAATGGAGATACGTAGCAAAAAGTTATATCCAATTTAATGACCGCACGGGCATAACGATGCCTCTAAGTCTCGAAGTAGCCTATGCGATGCTATCTGTATCTTCCAATGATGCTATCTATCAATGCAAGCTGTCCAGAAAAATATTATAATAAGAAAATGGATTTTGATAGCGGAAGTTATGTCCGATTGAAGAATTATAGACCGCGTGGGCATAGCGGTGACCCTAGGTCTCAAAATAATCTTCCGCTATGCTATCTACGTCACCCAATGGTGTAATAATTTTTGTGGGCTTTTGTCTCATCGCAAGGTTTTCGGAAGCAGATCATAATAAAAAAACGGAGTTACGTAGCAAAAGTTTTGGCCGAATTAATAATTACCGACCGCATGGTCATAACGACGACCCTAGGTCTCCAAGTAGTCTTCCACTATGCTATCTACATCACCCTAGGTCTCCAGGGCCCTCATCTCATTACAATCTTTCTAGAAACATATTATAATAATGAAACGAAGTTACGTAGCAAAAGTTATGTCCGATTTAAAATTTAACGACTGTGCGGGCATAAAGACGCCCCTGGGTCTCCAAGTAGTCTTACGCTATGTTATCTGTATCTTCCAATGATGTGTTAATTTTCCAGGGCTTTTGTCTTATCTCAAGCTATCCGGAAACATATTATAATAAGAAAACAGAGTTATGTAGCACAAGTTATGCCGATTTAAGATTTACCGACCACGCGCCCATTACAGCGACCCTAGGTCTCTAAGTACTCTTCCGCTATGGTATTTACATCACCAGATTAAGAAATAATTTAGGAAATAATTTTCCAAGTCCTTCGTCTCATTACAAGCTTTCTAGAAAAATATAATAACAAGAAAACAGAGTTACATAGCTAAAGTTATTGCCTATTTAAGATTTAACAGCCGTGCGGGCAAAACGACGATCACAGGTCTCCAAGTAGTCTTCATGTAGGATATTTACTTCACGCAATGATGTAATAAATTTCCAGGGCCTTCTTCTTATTACAAGCTTTGCAGAAACATATTATAATAAGAAAACAGAGGTACGTAGCAAAAGTTATGTCCGATTTAAAATTTTATGATCGCGCGGGCATAGCAATGCTCCCTAGTCCCCACTTGGTCTTACGCTATCTTATCTGTATCATCCAATGATGTCATAAATTTCAGGGCCTTTGTATCAATACAAGCTTTCCAGAAACATATTATAATAATAAAACGGAGTTACGTAGCAGAAGTTATGGCCGTGTATAACGACGACCCTAGGTCTCTAAGTAGTCTTCCGCCATGCTTTTTACGTCCCAAAATGAAGTAATATTTTTCCAGGGCCTTTATCTTTTACAAGCTTTCTAGAAACATATTATCATACGAAAATAGATTTACAAAACAAAAGTTATGTCCGATTTAAAATTTCACGACCGCACAGGCATAATGACGACCCCGGGTCTCCAAGTAGTCTTACGCTATGCTATCTGTATCATCCAATGATTTAAAAATTTTCTAGGGCCTTCGTGTCATTTCATACTTTCCAGAAACATATTATCGTAAGAAAATGGAGTTAGATAGCAAAAGTTAACGCCGATTTTAAATTAACGACCGCGCGGGCATAACGACAATGCCAAGTCTCCAAGTAGTCTTCCTCTATGATATTTACATCACCCAATGACGTAATAACTTTCCAGACCTTTACCTCATTATAAGTTTTCCAGAAACATATTATAATAACAAAACAGAGTTACGTAGCAAAAGGTCTGGCCGATTTAATATTTTAACGACCACACGGGCATAACGACGTCCCCACGTCTCCAAGTAGTCTTCCGCTATGCTGTTTACATCACCCATTGATGAATTAATTTTCCAAGGCCTTCGTCTCATTACAAGTTTGGCAGAAAGATATTATAATAAGAAAACAGAGTTATGTAACAATAAGTTATATCCGATTTAAAATTTAATGGTCGCGCGGGCAAAGCGACACCTCAAGGTCTCTAAGTAGTCCTCGCTATGCTATCTGTATCTTCTAATCATGTGTTAATTTTCCAGGGCCTTCCTCTCATCGCAAGCTATCTGGAAATATATTATAATAAAAAAACAGAGTTACGTAACAAAAGTTATACCGATTTATGATTTACCAACCGCACGCCCATAACGACGACCCTAGGTCTCCAAGTAGTCTTTCTGTATGCTATCTACATCACCAGATGATGCAACAATTCTCCAAGGCCTTTGTCTCATTACAAGTTTTCCTGGAACATATTATAACAAAAAACGAAGTTAAGTTGCTGAAGTTATTGCCGATTTAACACTTAACAGCTGTGCAGGCATAACGACCACCCCGGGTCTCCAAGTAGTCTTTCGTTGTGCTATACCCATCACCCAATGTTGTAATAATTTTTTGGGGCCTTCGTCTCAATGAAGACTTTCCAAAAACATATTATAATAACAAAACGGAGTTACATAGCAAAAGCTATGTCCGATTTCAGATTTAACGATCACACAGACATGACAACAACCCCAGGTCCCATGTACTCTTCCGCTATGCTATTTACATCACCTAATGATGTAATAAATTTTCAGGGCATTCAAGTTGTTACAATATTTCCAAGAACATATTATAATAAAAAAACGGAGTTATGTAGCAAAAGTTACGTCCGATTTAAATTTTAACCACCGCGCGGGCACAATGTTACCCCTATGTGTCCAAGTAGTTTTGTGCTATGCTATTTGTGTCATGTAATGATGTTATAATTTTCCAGAGCCTTCGTCTCATCACAAACATTCTGGATGCAAATCATAATAAAAAAACGGAGTTACGTGGCAAAAGTTATTACTGATTTAAAAATTACCGACTGTGTGGGCATAATGAAAACCCTAGGTCTCCAAATAGTCTTCCGCTATGCTATCTACATCATCTAATGATGTAAAAATTTCCCAGGTCCCTCATCTCATTACAAGCTTTCTAGAAACATATTAGAATAACGAAACGGAGTTATGTAGCAAAAGTTATGTTGATTTAAAATTTAACGACTACACAGGCATAAAACGCCCCTAGGTCTCCAAGCAGTCTTGTGCTATACTATCTTTATCATCCAATGATGTGATAATTTTCCAAGGCCTTCATCTCACTACAAGCTTTCCGGAAACACATCATAATAAGAAAACGGAGTTACGTAGTAAAAGTTATGGCCGATTTAAGATTTACTGACTATGCGGGCATAACAACGACCCTAGTTCTCCAAATAGTCTTTCACTATCCTATCTACATCACCCAATTTTGTAGTAATTTTCCAACGCCTTCGTCTTGTTACAAGCTTTCCAGAAACATATTATAATGACAAAACGGAGTTAGGTAGTGAAAGTTATTTCCGATTTAAAATTGAACGACCGCGTGGGCATAACGACGCCCCTGGATCTCCAAGTAGTCTTAAGCTATGCTATCTATATCATCCATTGATTTAGTAATTTTCCAGGGCCTTCGTGTCATTTCATGCTTTCCAGAAACACATTATCGTAAGAAAATGGAGTAAGATCGTAAAAGTTAAGGCCGATTTAAATTTAATGACCGCGCGGGCATAACGACAATGCCAGGTCTCCAAGTAGTCTTCCGCTATGCTATTTACATCGCCCAATGACATAATAATTTTCCTGGGCCTTCGCCTCATTACAAGTTTTCCGGAAATATATTATAACAACAAAACGGAGTTACATAGAAAAAGGTCTGACCGATTTAATATTTTAACGGCCACGCGGCCATAACGACGTCCCCAGGTCTCCAAGTAGTCTTCTGCTATGCTGTTTACATCACCTAATGATGTATTAATTTTCCAGGGCCTTCATCTTATTACAAGCTTTGTAGAAACATATTACAATTAGAAAACGGAGTTATGTAACAAAAGTTATGTCCAATTTAAAATTTAACGACTGCACGAACATAACGACGCCCCTGGGTCTCCAAGTAGTCTTACGCTATGCTATCTGTATCTTCCAATCATGTGTTAATTTTATAGGGCCTTCATCTCATTACAAGCTGTCCGGAAACATATTATGGTAAGAAAACGTAGTTACGTTGCAAAAGTTATGCCGATTTAAGATTTATTGACCACACACCCTTACCGATGACCCTATGTCTCCAAGTAGTCTTCCGCTATGCTATCTACATCACCAGATGATGTAATAATTTTCCAGGGCCTTCGTGTCATTACACGCTTTCTAGAAACATAATATGAAAAGAAAACAGAGTCACATACTAGAAATTTTGGCCCATTTAAGATTTAACAGCCATGCGGCATAACGACCTCCTTAGGTCTCCAAGTAGTCTTCCGCTACACTATTTACATTACCCATTGATACAATAATTTTCCAGGGCCGTTGTCTTGTTACAAGCTTTGCAGAAACATATTACGATAAGAAAATGGAGTCACATAGCGAAAGTTATGCTCGATTTAAAATTTAACAACCGCGCAGGAATAAGGACGCCCCTGGGTCTCTAAGTAGTCTTACGCTATGCTATCTATATCATTCAACAATATAATAATTTTCAAGGGCCTTTGTCTCATCGCAAGGTTTCCAAAAACATATTATAATAAAAAAAACAGAGTTACGTAGAAAAAGTTATGGCCAATTTAAGATTTAATAAAGACGCGGGCATAACGACGACCCTAGGTCTACAAGTAGTCTTCCGCTGTACTACATACATCACCAAATAAAGTAATAATTTTCCAGGGCTTTCGTCTTACTATAAGCTTTACAGAAACATATTGTAATAAGAAAACGGAATTATGTATTAAAAGTTATGGCCGATTTAAGATTTAACGACCGCGCGGGCATAACGACGCCCCTGTATTTCTAAGTAGTCATACACGAGGCTATCTGTATCATCTAATGATGTGATAATTTTCCAGGGTGTTCTTCTCATCGTAAGCTGTCCGGAAACATAGTATAATAAGAAAACAGAGTTATGTAGCAAAAGTTATGGTCGATTTAATTTTTACCGACCGCGAGGGCATAATGACGACTCGAATTCTCCAAGTAGTATTCCATTAAGCTATTTACATCATCCAATGATGTAACAATTTCCCATGGCCTTCATCTCATAACAATTTTTCCAAAAACATATTATACTAACAAAACGGTGTTACATAGCAAAAGTTATGTCCGATTTAAAATTTAACAACTGCACGGGCATAATGACGCCCCTGGGTCTATGCTATCTGTATCATCCAATGATGTTATAATTTTCCAGGGCCTTCGTCTCATCGCAAGCTTTTCGAAAACACATCATAATAAGAAAATGGAGTAACATAGCAAGAGTTATGGCTGATTTAAGAGTTACCGATTGCGTAGGCATAACGACGACCCTAGGTCTCCAAGTGTTCTTCCGCCATGCTATCTATATCACCAGATGATGTAATAATTTTCCAGGGCCTTTGTCTCATTACAAGCTTTCTAGAAACAAATTATAACAAGAAAACGGAGTTACGTAGCTAAAGTTATGGCCGATTTAAGATTTAACAGCTGTGCGGGCGTAACGACCCCAGGTCTCCAAGTAGTTTTCCGCTATGCTATATACATCACCCAATGATGTAATAATTGTTAGGGCCTTCGTTTCATTATAGGCATTCCAGAAACATATTATCGTAACAAAATAGAGTTACGTAGCAAAAGTTATGGCCGATTTAAGATATAACGACCGCGAGGACATAATGACGACCCAGGTCTCCATGTGGCCTTCTACTATGTTATTTACATCACCCAATGATGTAATAATTATTTAGGGCATTCGTCTTATTACAATTTCCCCAGAAACGTATTATAATAAGAAAATGGAGTTACAGAATTTTTCAGATTAGGTAATAATTTTCCAGGGCCTTCGTCTTATTACAAGTTTTGTAGAAATATATTATAATAAGAAAATGGAGTTGCATAGCAAAAGTTATACCCAATTTAAAATTTAATGACCACAGGCATAATGACACCCCTGTATCTCCAAGTAGTCCTACGCTATACTATCCTTATCATTCAACGATGAAATAATTTTCAAGGGCTTTATCTCGTCGTAAAGTTTCCAGAAAAAATTGTATCAAGAAAATGGAGTTACATCACCCAATGATGTAATAATTTTTAGGGCTTTCATCTCATTATAAGCTTTCTGGAAACATATTATAATAAAAAAACGAAGTTACGTTTTAAATGTTATGGCCGATTTAAGATTTAACGACCGCACGGGCATGACGACGATCCTAGGTCTCCAAGTAGTCTTCCATAATGCTATTTACTTCACCCAATGACATAATTATTTTCCAAGGCGTTCGTCTCATTACAAGATTTCTAGAAACACTTTATAATAACAAAACAGAGTTACGTAGCAAAAGTTATGTCCGATTTAAAATTTAACGACCGCTCGGGCATAATGACGACCCTAGGTCTCCAAGTAGTCTTACGCTATGCTATCTACATCATCAAATGATGTAAAACTTTTCTAGGGCCTTCTTCTCATTGCAAGCTGCCCGGAAACATATTATAATAAGAAGACAGAGTTACATAGCAAAAGTTATGCTGATTTAAGATTTACTAATCGCGCGAGCATAACGACGACCCTTGATCTCGAAGTAGTCTTCCGCAATGCTCTCTACATCACCAGATGATGTAATAATTTTCCAGGGCTATCATCTCATTACGAGCATTCTAGAACCATATTATAACAAGAAAACGTAGTTACGTAACTGAAGTTATGGCCGATTTAATATTCAACAGCCGTGCAGGCATAATGACGACCCCAGGTCTCTAAGTAGTCTTCCGTTATGCTATTTACCTCACACAATGATGTAACAATTTTTCAGGGCCTTCGTCTATGTACAGGCTTACCAGAAACATATTATAATAACAAAACGGAGTTACGTAGCAAAAGTTCTTGTTGATTTAAGATTTAACGACCGCATGGACATAATGACGACCCCAAGTCTCCATGTAGTCTTCAGCTATGCTATTTAAATCGCCCAATAATGTAATAATTTTTTAGGGTATTTTTCTTATTATAATTTTTTCAAAAACATATTATAATAATAAAACATAGTTACGTAGCAAAAGTTATTTCCAATTTAAAATTTAATGACCGCACGGGCATAACGACGCCCATAGGAGTCCAAGTAGTCCTATATTATGCTATCTGTATTATCTAAGCAAATTTCCAGGGCCTTTGTCACTTTGCAAGCTTTCCAGAAACACATCATAATAAGAAAATGGAGTTACATAGCAAACGTTATGGCTGATTTAAAAATTACCGACCGCGCAGGCATAACGATGATCCTAGGTCTCCAAGTAGTCTTCCGCTATGCTATTTACATCACCCAATGATGTAAAAATTTCCCAGGGGTTTCAACTTATTACAACATTTCCAGAAACATATTATAATAACAAATTGGAGTTTCCTAGCAAAAGTTATGTCCGATTTAAAATTTAACGACCGCGCGGGCATAACGATGCCCCTGTGTCTGCAAGTAGTCTTACGCTATGCTATCTGTACCATCCAATGATGTTATAATCCTCTAAGTCCTTTGTCTCATCACAAGCTTTCCGAAAACACATCATAATAAGAAAATGGAGTAGCGTAGCAAAAGTTATGGTCGATTTAAGAATTACCGACCGCACAAGCATAACGACGACTCTAGGTCTCCATGTAGTCTTCCGCTATACTATCTACATCACCCAATGATGTAACAATTTCTCAGGGCCTTCAGCTCATTGCAAGCTTTCCAGAAACATATTATAATACGAAAATTTAATGACTGCGCAGGCATAACGAACCCCTTGGGTCTCCAAGTAGTCTTACGCTATGCTATCTGTATCATCCAATGATATTTTTCTAGGGCTTTCGTCTCATCTCAAGCTATCCGGAAACGGATTATAATAAGAAAACAAAGTTACATTGCAAAAGTTATACCGATTTAACAGTTACCAACTACGCCTCATAACGATGACCGTAGGTCTCCAAGTAGTCTTCCGCTATGCTATCTACTTCACCAAAAAACAAAATAATTTTCCGGGACCTTCCTCTTATTACAGGCATTCCAGAAACATATTACAACAAGAAAATGAAGTTATGTAGCAAAAGTTATGGCCGATCTAAGATTTAATGACCGTGCGGATAGAACGACGACTCCAAGTCTCCATGTAGTCTTCCGCTGTAATATTTACATCAGCAAATTATGTAATAATTTTTTAGGCCATTCGTCTTATTGTAATTTTTCCAAAAACATATTATTATAATAAAACAGAGTTACGTAGCAAACGTTATGTCTGATTTAAAATTTAACGACCACGCTGGCATAACGATGCCCCTAGGTCTCTTCTTAGTCTTTCGCTATGTTACCTGCATCATCCAATGATGTAATAAATTTCCAGGGCCTTCGTTTCATTATAGGCTTTCGAGAAACATATTATAAATACAAAATAGTTTTACGCTGCAAAATTTATGTCCGATTTAAGATTCAACGACCGTCTGGACATAACGACGACCCAGGTCTCCATGTCATCTTCTGCTATGCTATTCATCACCCATTGATGTAATAATAATTTTCAAGGAATTCGTCTGATTACAATTGTTCGAACAACATATTATAATAAAAAATGGAGTTACGTAGCAAAAGTTTTGTCCGATTTAATATTTAACGACAGCGCGGGAACAACGGCGCTTCTAGGTGTCCAAGTAATCTTACACAATTCTATCTGTATCATCCAATGATTTTATAAATTTCCAAGGCCTTCGTCTCATCGCAAGCTTTCCTGAAACACATCATAATAGGAAAACGGAGTTACGTAGCAAAAGTTATGGCCTATTTAAGAATTACTGACCGCGCGGGCATAACGATGACTCTAGATATCTAAATAGTCTTCCGCTATGCTATCTACATCACCTAATGGTGTAACAATTTCTCAGGGCCTTCATCTCTTCACAAGCTTTCCAGAAACATAATATAATAACAAGACGAAGTTATATAGCAAAAGTTATGTCAGATTTAAAATTTAACGACTGCGCTGTTTAATGACTCCAAGTAGTCTTCCGCTATGCTATTTACATCATCCAATGATGTAATAATTTTCTACGACCTTCTGTTATTACAGGCTTTGCAAAATGGAGTTACGTAGCAAAAGTTATACCGATTTAAGAATTACCGACCGCTTGCACATAACGACGACCCTAAGTCTCCAAGTACTCTTCCCTATGCTATCTACATCACCAGATTAGGAAATAATTTTCCAAGGCCTTCATCTCAGTAAAAGCTTTCCAGAAATATATTATAACAAGAAAACAGAGTCACATAGTTGAGGTTATGGTTGATTTAAGATTTAACGGCCATGCGGGCATAACGATGATGCCAGGTCACCAAGTAGTCTTCCACTATGCTATTTGCATCACCCATTGATGCAATAACTTTCCAGAGCCTTCATCTTTTACAAGCTTTACAGAAACATTTTATAATAAGAAAACGGAGTTGCATGGGAAAAGTTATGTCCGATTTAGAATTTAATGACCGTGCGGGCATAAGGACGCCCCTAGGTCTCCACTTAGTCTTACGCTATGTTTTCTGTATCATCCAATGATATAATAAATTTCCAGGGCCCTCGTCTCATTACAGGCTTTCCAGAAACATATTATAATAACAAAACGGAGTGACGTAGTAAAAGTTATGTCCGATTTAAGATTCAACGACCGCGTGAACATAACGACGATCCCAGGTCTCCAAGTAGTCTGCTGCTACACTATTTACATCACCCAATGACATACTAATTTTTCAGGGTATTTGTCTCATTACAATTTTCCAAAAACCATGTTATAAAAGAAAAACGGAGTTACGTGGCAAAAGTTATGTCCCATTTAAAATTTAACGACTGCTCGGGCATAACGATGCCCCTAGGTGTCCAAGTAGTCTTACGCTATCCTATTTGTATCAACCAATGACGTTATATTTTTCCAGGGCCTTCGTCTCATCACAAGTTCTTCGAAATCACATCATAATAAGAAAACGGAGTTACATAGCAAAAGTTATGGCTGATTTTAGAATTACCGACCACGCATGCATAACAACGGCCCTAGGTCTCCTAGTAATCTTCCGCTATGCTATCTACATCACCTAATGATGTAATAATTTCCCAGAGCCTTCATATCATTACAAGCTTTCTAGAAACATATTATAATAACAAAACGGAGTTACATACCAACAGTTATGCCTGATTTAAGATTCCATAACTGCGTAGATATAACGACGACCCTAGGTCTCCAAGTAGTCATCCATTATGCTATCTACGTCGCCAAATAAAGTACTAATTTTTCAGGGCATTCGTCTTATTATAATTTTTTCAAAAGCATATTATAATAAAAAAAACTGAGTTACGTAGCAAAAGTTATGTCCGATTTAAAATTTAATGAACACTCAGGCATTATGCCCCCTAAGTTTCCAAGTAGTCTTACGCTATGCTATTTGCATCAACCAACGATGTAATAATTTTACAGAGCCTTCATCTCATCACATGTTCTCCATAATCACATCATAATAAGAAAACGGAGTTACTAGCAAAAGTTATGGCCGATTTAAGAATTACCGATCGCGTAGGCATGACAACGACCCTAGTTGTCCTATTAGTCTTCCGCTATGCTATCCACGTCACCCAATGATGTAATAATTTCCCAGAGCCTTCATATCATTACAAGCTTTCCAGAAACATATTATAATAACAAAACGGAGTTAGGTATCAAAAGTTATGTCCTATTTAAAATTTAATGACCGGGCAGGCATAACGACGCCCCTGGGTCTCCAAGTAGTCTTACGCTATGCTATCTGTATTCTCCATTGATTTACTAATTTTCTAGGGCCTTTATCTCATTCCATGCTTTCCAGAGATATATTATCATAAGAAAACGGAGTTACATAGCAAAAGTTACGGCCGATTTTAAATTGAACTACCGCACAGGCATAACGACAACCCCAGGTCTCCAAGTAGTCCTCCGCTATGCTACTACGTCACTCAATGATGTAACAATTTCACAGGGCCTTCTTCTCATTACAAGCTTTACAGAAACATATTATAATAGCAAAACGGAGTTACGTAGTAAAAGTTATGTCCGATTTAAAATTTAACAACCGCACGGGCATAATGACGCTCCTGAGTCTCGAAGTAGTCTTACGCTATGCTATCTGTATCATCCAATGATGTGATAAATTTTTAGGGCCTTCATCTCATCGCAAGCTATCCGGAAACATATTATAGTAAGAGAACGGAGTTACATAGCAAAAGTTATTCCGATTTAAGATTTATCGACCGCACGCCCATAACGATGACCTTAGGTCTCTGAGTAGTCTTCTGCTATGCTATCTACTTCACTAGATAATGTAACAATTTTTTAGGGTGTCCGTCTCATTACAAGCTTTCTAGACACATATTATAACAAGAAAACGGAGTAATGTAGCTAAAGTTATGACCGATTTAAGATTTAATAGCCATGCGAGCATAATGACGACGCCAGGTCTCCAAGTTGTCTTCCGCTGTACTATTTACATCACCCATTGATGTAATAATTTTCCAGGGCCTACTTCTTATTACAAGCTTTCCCGAAACATATTATAATAAGAAAACGGAGTTACGT
>QLOD02167510.1:0-30057 GCA_003260245.2 Sideroxylon spinosum
AAAATTAAATATTTTATGAAAATAAAAAAATTAATAATTATAAACAAAACTGCATTACCAAACACAGTTTCAGTTTTTATTTAAAAAAAAAACAGCAACAGAAAACACAAAACAGAAAACGGCAATAGAAAAATAACAACAAAAAAATGACAGCGTTGTCAAACGGGCCCTTAATGTGCATAAGTCATATGTGAAACATATGAATTCCAACTTAGTAATTCTCTTATTAAAATCCTTTGAAAATGCTTGAAAATTCTGAAGGTAATTCATAAATCTAATCATGCATCACATAAATTCAAAATTTGATTAGGAATTTAACAAGAAATTCAATTCAACAATCAATCCATCCAACAAAACAAGAGATATTAAATTAAAGCTCAAATTATCCTGAATTCCCATATAAATTCAACTACAATCTTTTGATTTGTATCCAAGATGGAAAAAATACTCAATCATACTTGAGTTAGAATAGAAAATTGTATTGATGAAATAGATAATTGAAAGAGTAAGAAACAAGAAAATGAAATTTTTGTGGCAAACAAATAAGATCTAAATTCTCTCTCTAGATTTCTCTCTCTAAGTGAAAGCTAAAAACTAAAAAAAAAAAAAACTCCCTATTCAGAGTTTTCTCGTGCCTTATATTCGCAAACAATAACTATCTATGTATAAAAATACCCTGTCAATAACTGAATTAATTACAATTGATAATCATCACGACTGTTTGGATAGGGGTTTGGACAGGGTATTAACACTTCGAAAATTTTAAGCCAAACTTGAAATCCTGCTTTCTATTGATCGAATGTATATGTGGACAAGGTTCTATTCAGACAGGCATTCGGACAAAGTATCAACAATTAGAATTTTTTCGACCTCTATTGAAAGCAACCCTTCTATTGATCGAACAGGTGAGCAAACAAGGGTTTGTCCGGATAGAGTTTGACATTTAGAATTTTTCTGGCCTTGAGATCTTGCACAGCTACTATTGATCAAACGCGTGTTCGAACAGAGGTCTATCCGGACAGGTTTCCAGACGAAGGTCAGCTTTTGTAACATTTTCGTAATTTCTTCTGTAATTAGTCTTTTTTTTTATGTCAAGAATGTAAAAGTTTCTTTTAGCTCACAATATTAATGATTTATCTAAAATATACACTTCAGTTGTAGTTGAATCACTTAGTTAATGGATTAAATTGTACATTTTACTATATAATCACACCCCCCAACTTGAATGTTAGATAGACTCTAGCAGAAAATGAATTTATGAACTAATTTCTTGTTAAAAACAATTTTACTCAGGATAACACATGGTACATGAATGTGAATTTTATCAAATTCTAAATTTTTGTCCTTCAAATGAGCAAATATCAACATGAACATCCATAATTTCATCACTTCTATCCTTTCAAGAAGCAATGATGTATAATCAACTCCTTAAGCTCATAGGCATTCCATAAAACTAAACTCAATTCAATCATGCACACAAGTTCTCCTAAGCTTTGACTCAAATCTCATAAGACATACACTCATCAAAAATTAGCAATTAAGTTCTCTCCCTTGGACGATCCTTTCATAAGAGTAACTGTAATTCCAATTCTAATAGGAATCTTCCTTAAACAAGAATGGATTGATCATGAATGAAAGTATGACTTGGCATAGCTCTATGATAGGAAAATCTAAGACAAAGTGATTAGTAGAATGAACTAGTCACATTAGAATCTTAACTTTCCCTATTTGTCCCCTTGGATCTATTAAGACTTTATTTTGGGTATAATGGCTGGGGGTTGAATATAGGACCAAAGAAAGGATAAGATATTCAAATAAATGCCTCAAATGTACAACTTTTCCCTCTTCTCAATCACTCCCCATTTGTTGCTCATTTAAATGGAATTTTGATCTTACAAGTGGCTATGAGCAACATTCCCAATTGTTCAATTGCTTAAACCTTCATTTTGGAATTTTTTTTTTCCTTTAGAATTCAAAGAATCATTAATAATAGTTGCAAAAGAAGAGTTTTTCACATGACTTTTCCTCATTTTTACCATTTTCTTCGTTTCTTATCAAATCAACACTCTCCCATTCGTAGCACAATCTAAGGCACTTGAGGTCGACATATATAGTAATGTATCAAGGTTAAGGTTTATCCCAAGAAAAATTCATCAATAGGCTCAACTTGGCTCCTAAGGACAATGGGATAAAAAAGAAAGTCATTAAGCTCAAAACTCACAAAGATGGCCTACTTCATTTTCAAGTTTCCATTTTAGCTTCAATTTAGCCTCCAAAGTTGTAATTCATCCTTAATTGTCATTCCCAAGTCATGGATTCAAAGTAAGAATAATAGATTTATTGAAGAAATAAAAATCAAGAAAATCAAGAATTGATGTTTCACTCTTTAGAGAATAAACGATAAGGCTCTAGTCTCACTTAAGTAGTCTCTACTTGTCATGAGATTAAGTGCATGCACAAGTTGAATTAAACATAGACTTCTTGGAATGCTAATTATTCAATTCATAAATTTACAACACAAATTCAAGTCATTCAAGAAGTTATGCAAATTATAAATTCCATGGCAACGTTGATCATTATCAAAATAATGATTATGCATCACCAATTCATGTCAGATTATGCATCACCATTCAGTACACATAATTCACATTCACTAACTATAAGTCCCTTCCCCTAACTTGAAATGAACATTATCCTCAATGGATGATTATACAATTAAAATTCCAAAAGTGTTGGTAGGAAGTTACCTTAATTGATTACTAGCACTCAAAAGTACCTAAATTGATTCACACAACCATATAACCTGAATTTGAATTTCCTTTTTGCTTTCCCCCCAACTTGGATAGCTCTGTAAATTTAAATCATCAAGCTCAAAAGGAAAATTTCTTAGGGGGAACAATAAAAAAAATACAAATTGTGAATTACAATTTCAATAAAAAGAAAAACTTTCCTCCCAAACTACCTTTATTCAATGAAATACAAAATTCCCCATTACTCAAATGGAGGTGGATCCTCCAACTCCCATGATTCAACCTTGGCCATATGATTTTTAAAATAAGGTTTCAAATGGGTGGCCATTTACTTGTAATTTCTATCCATCCAATGGATTTTCAATCTCACAAGCTCCAAATCCTGTCATGGATTTAATGACGTAAGGTCCAACCCACCTTAACTTTAACTTTCCAAGGAAAAAATGTAACTTAAAATCATACCAAATAACCTTTTGACTTTAAGTCATGTATCTTTTTTACAGAGATCTTAGAGGCCTTAGAGTTCTCATATGCATCTTGCCTAATCTCTTCGAACTCATTCAATAGCAATTTTCTATGAATACCTAACTCATGTATAAGTCTCATTAAATTGCCTTATGACCCAATATGCCTTGTGCTCCATCTCCATAGGCAAGTGACAAGCCTTGCCATAAACTAGCCTATAGGGAGACATGCCTAGAATGGTCTTATATGCTATTTAACACGCCCAAAACACATTAGTCAATCTGAAAGACCAATCCTTCCTATTTAGGTTTACTGTTTTCTCAATTATCCTTTTTATCTCCCTATTGGCTAATTTAGCGTGACCACTAGTTTGGGGATAATAAGCTATTCCCACTTTGTGAACTACCCTATACTTTTTCAACAACAAACCATTGCAGAAATGTGTCCCTCTACCACTAATCATTGCCCTAGGCATGCCAAATCAAGAAAACACATTCTCTTTTAAGAACTTGACCACCACCCGCTGGTCATTTGTTCTAGTGGGAATAGCCTCTACCTACTTCGACATATAATCTACAGCCACTAAAAAATACTCTTAACCAAATGAGTTTGGAAATGTTCTCATGAAATCCATGCCTCAACAGTCGAAAACATCTAAGACATATATGTGATGCAAAGATATCATATTCCTCCTAATGAGACACCAAGCCTTTGACACCTATCACATGATAAACAAAAAGAATGAACATCTTTAAACATTGTAGGCCAATAAGGTGCACATTATTAGATCTTAGCGATAGTCTTTTTTGGCTAAAAAATAACCACCACATGACAAAGTATGATAAAGTCTCATCACGCTCTGAAACCCATTATCATGAGTACACCTCCTAATGATTTGATCTAAACAGCACTTGAAAAGTTAAGGATCATCCTAGAAAAGGAATTTCACATTTCAAAAGAATTTCTTCCCATCCAGTAAAGTCCAACGGGATGATGTCACACCCGAAGCTAGATAGTTTGCTATTTCAGCAAACCAAGGAACCTAAGAAAACTCAATTGAAGACACACAAAGTAACTCTTTATTAGGAAAAGTCTCATTAATGAGAGGATCAAAAGCAGCTAAATCTTGATGGGAAAGTCTACACAGATGATTAGCTACCACATTCTCTACCCTTAGTTTATTATTAATTTCTAAATCAAACTCTTAAAGCAATAAGATCCATCTAATTAATCTATGCTTAAAGTCTTGTTTGGTGAGAAGATATTTCAAGGCAGCATGATCAATGTGCACTGTGACATGTGACACAATCAAATAATACCTAAATTTATCAAGTGCATATACTATTGCCAATAACTCCTTCTTAGTTGTGGTGTAATTCTTTTGGGAGTCACTAAAGGATTTATTGGCATAGTATAAAACATATGGTCTTTATCCTTTCGTTGACCCAAAACTGCACCAGTGGTCTAGTCACTAGCATCACACATCAATTTAAAAGGCAAAGTCCAGTCAGGAATAATAGGGACTGAAGTGAGCAACCCATTTAGATTTTCAAAAGCAACTTGATGATCTAGGGTCCACTCAAAAGGTGCATCATATGTGAAAAGATTACACAAAGATTGGGCGATAGTACTAAAGGATGCAATGAATCTCCTATAGAAACTCTCATAGCCCAGAAATGATCTTGTATCTTTTACACACTTAGGAATATGAAGCTTTTGAATGATCTGTACTTTGGCTCGGTCTACTTTTTTACCCCTAGGAGACACTACATGGCCGAGAATAATGCCTTGTGTCACCATAAAATAACATTTTATTAAAAACTATGTTTTTCTCTTCACACCTAGCTAAAACTTTCTCTAAATTCCCCAAACGTGTCTCAAAATCACTCATGTATATAGTAAAGTCATCCATGAACATCTCAAGAAACTTCTCCATAAAATCACTAAATATACTCATCATGCACCTTTGAAATGTGGCCAGTGCATTACACAACCTAAAAGGCATGCATTAGTAAGCAAAGGTACCAAAAGGGCATGTGAATATTGTTTTCTCTTAATCCTCAAGGGCTACCTTAATTTGGTTGTAGCCCGAATACCCATTAAGGAAAAAATAAAATAGTTGCCCAACTAGCCTCTTTAACACTTGATTAATGAAGGGTAACTAGAAATTGTCGTTCCTAGTCACGGCATTCAACTTTCTATAGTCAATGCACATGTACTGCCTTATTTGAATCCTAGTGGGCATAAGTTCATTGCCATCATTCTTAACTACAGCAACTTCAGACTTCTTTGGGACAACCTGTGTAAGGCTTACCCATTGAGAATCAGAAATGGGATATATATGATCCCGACATCAAAGAGTTTCAATACTTCTTCCTTGATAACTTCCTTCTTGTTGGGATTTAACCTCTTTTAAGGTTATCTCACTAGTTTAGCCCCCTCCTCTAAGCAAATAGAGTGTTGGCAAATGAGTGGGCTAATCCTATAAAAGTTTGCTATGGTACATCCTAAAACTCTCTTGTGTCTTTTCAACATCTCAATCAAACTTTCTTCTTATTTCCTTCTAAGCTGAGAAGAAATTACCATAGGGTATGACTCTTCCTCTCCTAAGAATGCATATTTAAGCTCACTAGGAAGTGGTTTCCTGTCAGGCTTAGGTGGTTTGATAATTGAAAGTTCATATGTGGTCTAGGATGGGGTTAGATTTTCAATTGTTTGGTTAGACTGCTTTATTGATATGATGGGTGCACTATACAACCAATTCAAAACCTCTAAAACCTCTTCATCATTGACCTCATCCCTCTAATTGATCATCTCATCCAATGTTAGCATTTTCTCCAAGGGGTCTTTCACAAACTTTCTTTCAAAGTATTCTTTTGTTAGTGTCTAAATCAAATCTACCTCCCTTATGTCCTCCTCTTCTATGGGCCGCTAAGTCATTCTAAAAATGTTCATCTAAGCTGTTAAATTTCCGAATGAGATTTTTATAAGACCATTCCTACAATTAATGATAACATTAGTGGTTGGTAGGAAAGGTCTTTCTAAAATAAGGGAACCTGTGGGGTGGAACCTTAAGGAGTAGGATGAGTATCTAAAACAATGAAACCCACAGGGTAGCAAAATTAATCGACTTGTATAAGCACATCCTCTAAAATGCCCCTAGGAATTTTAACCAGCTTATCAACTAATTCTAAAGTCACTCTAGTATGTTTAAGCTCCCTTGAACCTAATTATTGATACACTGTGTAAGGGAGAAGGTTAAAACTCGCTCTTAAATCTAGAAGAACTTGTTTCAGCTTGTGCTCACTTATGACACAGGTTATTGTAGGTCATTATACTTGGGTGGGGTCTTATATTAGAGAATTGTACTCACTTGCTTTGCCATAAAAGCTTTTTCTTTGACACCCACCCTTCTTTTGATAGTACAAAGGTCTTTCAAGAACTTAGAGTAAGAAGGAACTTACTTAATGGCATCTAATAATGGTAGGTTGATCCTGACTTGCTTAAAGACCTCAAATATTTCTTAATTCAACAACCCTTTCTTTAACTTATTTAATTAACTTGGAAAAGTTGGTCGGGGTTGGAATCCTACAGTTTATTCTTATCCTTATTGGCCTTAACCTTATCCTTTCTCTTCTTCTCAATTCCCTCATCTCGCAATACTTTTTCCACATCATCATCATTTTTCTTTCTCTCCTTATCATCATCATTTATTTTTTCTCCCTACTCCACTCTTACCTTGCTCACTGCTCTCCCCTTTTTACTATACACTATTCCCTCCTTCTCATTCTCTCTCAATAACCGGCTTCTCAATTACCTTCCCACTTCTCAATGTAGTAATTGATTGCACATGCTCTAGAGTTGACTTGTCCCCTAAAGCCTCATTCATACAAACTTGACCTTGAGGGTTCTAAAAGTTTGGGAAGGCAATCTACCCTTTTTGGTATGACTTTAAATTTGAATGAGCTTGGTCAGTTGGTTCCTAATATCCTCAATGGCTCTATTGGTTTGTTGATGATTCTTGGCAGTTTGATTATTGATCCCAATTTGACCTTGAATAAACTACTGAAGGGTGTCCTCTAAAGGTGACTTCCTTAATTGAGGTTGGAAAAAACTTGAAAAAGGATAGATTGACTTTGAAGAAGATATACATTAAATTGTGAAGGGTAAGTTACATTAGCTTAATCATTCTGCTATAAAAATTTGGGTGATTTCTCAAACTAGGGTGATATTGGTTGGCAATGGGGGTGGTACAGAGTGAGCTTAAGATTAACCCTGAAATTGCTTAGGAAGGGTATATGTGGTGTTTAAGGTTTGCCCATAGAAAACTTCTTTAAAAGTGGGCACAATGGGACAATCGTCAGTGCTATGGTCAGACACTTCACAAATAACACACCACATTTTCCTCTCACTACTCACACTACCTTTTTTAGTCTCCAAAACCTCTACCTTCCTGGTAAGAGCTGCAATCCTTGCACTCAAATTATCGTTTTCATTCAACCTTAACTTCCCACTAGGTTGTGTTTGTGCCCCTCTAGACTCTAGGTGTGCAGGTGAGGTGAGCTCCCAAGCCTTATTGTTCTCAGCTAGTTTCTCCAAAAATTCATGAGCCTCTTCAGAAACTTGTCTAAAAATTGACCATTACTTATGGTACCCACTAACTATTTAAGCTTAGATGGCAATGAATCATAAAAGAAACTACACAATCTCCAAATGGGAATTCTATGATGTGGACATGCATTGTACAAATTCTTGAATCTGTGTCATGTTTGAAAAAATGACTCACCCGATCGACATGAAAAATTCATGATTTGTTTGTGTATCATTAATATCTTATGAGCCGGAAAGTATTTTTTCAAAAATTCGGCTGGCATTTCTCTTAATGCGCCAATGGAGCGAGGTCTCAAGCTTAAGCCATATTTTAACTTTATCTTTCAAGGAAAATGGAAACAACAGAAATCTAATGGTGTCTTCGCTAACATTCTAATCTATGCATGTAGCACACATATCTTCAAATTCCTTTATGAAAGTATATGGATTTTTTGAATCCATGCCATGAAATATAGGTAACAATCGAATTGTACTAGGCTTGAAAGTGAAATTCCTCTGATTTAGAGAAAGAATTATGCATGAAGGGGTAGTTTAGTCTCACAGGGTGCAATAACTCCCTCAATGGTCATGCATCTAATGGTGTAATGGCTTCAAGACCATCCTGGCCATTGTGAAGTCCCACATTATCCCTGAGATGTGCTAAGTCAGTAGACATAGATGATGATGATGATCATGGTGATTGTGGTTCAGATGATGTGGATGATGAAGTCAATGAAAATTCAATGAACTATCTAATTGGTTGAGTTTCTGGATGCAAAATGGAATTGACAATCCTACTGAATCTAAGATGCATAGACATGAAAACACAAACACAAGCAATTTATGAACGATTACTATCACTAACTTATCTATGTTCTAAAAACTACAAGGGATAGAACAAAATTACCCACGAAGTATGCAATTCATTGTTGAAGATGGTAGTGAAATTCACTCCTCCTAAGTTTCCAACACAAATTTGTTCACCATTGCTAATTAAGGCTTCCTAGCAACGACGCCAAAAGTGTTTGTTCGATTCCAATGTACATCAATATTGGCTCAAAACCCCAGGTGCATGGTGTTTATTAAAGCACAATAATAAGTAAGTACCGGAATGTGTCCATCGAAATCCTTGAAAGAAAATTAGTGAATGAAAAGAATTGGAAAATCTCAAGAAAATATAAATTCCACAAATAATGATAGGGATTGTCACTTGATTGGAAAGTGTTGCTCATTTGTTCTTTTCAAATTGAATTAATGGAAAACTTGGATCCTAATCAATTCATGTAGTGAATGATATAGAAAATCAAGGTTTAATTGCTCAATCTAAACTTATAGAGAATAGATCAGAAGATTTGAAACATTGAAGACCAAATTGGACATGATTGAAAGTAAAATTGAATTAGAAATTAAGTTCAAACTTAGTTGAAAACTTAGATCAAACACTTAATGTGCATAATTCATAAGTGAAACGCATGAATTCCAGCTTAGTAATTCTCATACCATATCTTAGAAAATGCATGAAAATTCTAAAGGTAATTCATAAATCTAATCATGTATCATACAAATTCAGAAGTTGATTGGGAATTTAATAAGAAATTCATAAGAAAATTCAATTTAACCATCAATTAGCCCAGTAAAACAAGAGATATAAAATTGAAGCTCAAATTACCTTGAATTCCCATATAAATTTAACAACAATCCTTGATTTGTATCCAAGATGAAAACATACTCCCTCATACTTGAACTGGAGTGGAAAAATGTATTGATGAAATGCATAATTCATAGAGTAAAAAATAAGAAAGTGAAATTTTCTTGGCAAAAAAACAAGAGCTAAATTCTCTCTAGATTTCTTTCTCTAAGCTAAATTTGAAATGTAAAATCTAAAAACCAAAACAAACTCCCTATTTAGAGTTCTCTCATGCCTTATATACTCAACCAATAAGATTCCATGTACAAAAATACCCCTTCAATAACTAAATTAATTATAATTGAAAAATCATCACGACTGTCTGGATAAGGATCTAGATAGGGTATCAACGCTTAGAAAATTTTTAGCCATACTTTGAGTTCTTGCTCTCTATTGATTGAACAAACGTGCGGACAAGGCTCTGTCCGACGCAACATTTAGAATTTTCTTCAGCCTCATTTAAAAACAACCCTTCTGTTCATAGAACGGGCATGCACACAGAGGTCTGTCCAGATAGGTGTTGATCGGACACAAGTTCAAACAGAGGTCTGTCCGAATAGAGGATAGCTTCTATAAATTTTTCCCAATTTCTTCTGCAATTAGTCTCCTTTTCCTATCAAGTATATAAAAATTCCTTTTAACTGACAACATTGATGATTTATCTACAATCATGCACTTCAATTATCGTAGAAACACTAAGTTAAGGGATTAAATTATACATTTTATTGTACAAATATTTATAAAGACTGATATGACCGTACTCGAGCTAGTACTCGAACCACCTACATACCCTATGAAGGAATCCAGTCAAATGTAGTTCAAACATAAAGTGGTCAAGCCTATCATTTGATGAGATGTAAACTAGTATATGGATGCAAGAGCCTAGCACTAAATCTAAGTTGGTGTCTAGTGTAAATGGTGGTCAATGAAAACCGTGAAGATCCCACTCAAGCTATCTGTTCGAGCTACCTACGTACACTTCTAAGAGATCAGATCAACGTAGTTCTGGAACAATGCCTAGTGCGCATGTGATGTGCAAATAGGTATAAGAAGGCAACCGATAGGGTCAGTGCTGTGTATAGGATTAGTATGATAGATTTTTGCTCCCGAAATAAGATGAAGAGTCCTAGCCCTATTGGGAAAGTACAATTGGCACTTAATGCATAATTGAGGAATGGTTAATTGGAGAAAGGAACCTAGGGAAAATATCCTAGTTCTAAAGTAGCGTCTTGCAATAGGGTGGCCAAACTAAAGCCCTTTGCTCGAGCTACCTACGTACTAAGTTGAACTATTGAGGGAGGATGAGTGCACTCAAGCTGCCTACATACCCTTTTGAAGGGATCAGATCTATAGAGCTCTAACTAGGTTTGAACTATGGAAAGGAGCTTAGTTCTGGACAAAAAGATAGTTAGCACTTGGTGTACAACTAGAGAAGGAATAGAGCTTAGCTCCACATAAAGATATGGTTAACGCTTGGCGCATAACTAGAGAAGGGATGGAACTTAACACCGTACTAAGAGATAGTTAGTTCTTGGTGCTAGATTAGGAAAAGAATGGAGCTTGGCTCTAGACAAAAAGATAGTTGGCACTTGGCGCCAAACTAAGGAAAGGATAGAGCCTGGCTCCAGATAAAAAAAAAAAAAGTTGGCTCTTGGCACCAGACCAAAGAAGGAATGAAGCTTGGCTCTAGACAAAAGAGATAGTTGGTGCTTGGCGCTGACTAGGGAAGGAATTAAGCTTGGATCTAGACAAAGAGATAGTTGGCGTTTGGTGCCAAACTAAGGAGGGGATGGAGCTTGGCACCCGACAAAGAGATAGTTGAGGATGCACTTAACGTAGGTAAGTAAGTATCAATCAGAGGAGAAACTTAGCTCAGATCAAGAGCTTAGTTCCTAGTGTTGATGATCTGGTCTATGTAAAGGGCCTAGGGGCCTAAAGTGATGATTATCTACTTTATAAGAAAAGAACTCAGCTCAAATCAGGAGCCTAGTTCCTGGTGATAATTATCTAGTTTGTGCCTATCTGGGAAAAGAACTCAGCTCAATTCTTGAGCCTTATTCTTGGTGATGATGTTCTGGTTTGTGTAAAGGGCCTAGGGGCTTGAGGCTATGGTTATCTACTATTTGGGCAAAGAACTCAGCTCAAATCAAGGGCCTAGTTTATGGTGAAGATGATTTGGTCTATGTAAAAGGCCTAGGGGCCTAAGATAATGGAGTGAAGATCTATAATTTGGAAAACGAATTCAGCTTTGTAAGGAATCATAGCACATGGATGGCTATCTTTAGGTGACACCTCCCACGATTTACTCATATACTTTTGTCTCATGGCAAAGCATAGCAATATGGTATGTGAGCATGGTGTAATATGACAATAGTGTGGTATAATATGGTAAAGATGATATGCTATGACAAGTATGATATGATGATGCATAACCTAGTATGGTAATGTTTTATTATGACATGGTGAACATGGTATTATGGCATGATATGACATGATAAAATGATGTGAAGGCATGGTATGGCATGTTTGTTCATATGGACATGTTATTTGTATGATATTTGAATTTTTCAAACTTGTCTGGGGTAAATCTGGTCAATATCACACGTCGGTCGTAACTCAATCTTGAGCTATGATTCGAATACCTTTCAGTCACAAAGAATTTCTTTATATAAGTAAAACTATTCTATTCTAATTATGTAAAAAAAATTGAATTGAAAGAATAAAATTAAAAGCTTTCTAGAGAAAGAAAATTATATTGAACTCGAACTATAGAGAGATTAAGCATGGAATTCTTCCCAAAACACCTTGAGAACTCCTAGTGGCTGGTAGCTTTAAAGAGGACAAGAGAGGCCGGTTACAGAAGTAAAAGAGAGGCCTTGGAGGGATAAGAAAAAATGAAAAGGGGAGGCCCCCTATTTATACAGTTTTTTGGTGCCAAAAAGTTTATATATTAGGTTAATCAAACAAGTTTCCATAACTTAACAATCAAATAAGTTTGAATGATAAAGAAACCAAAACATTTTACCAAACAAGCTTATTTTTAAACGAAATTGGCAAAAAGGTTTAAATTTGAGGTTAGGTAAATTAGTTTGAATAACCTAACAATCAAACAAGTATGAAATGATTAAAAGAAATCAAAATGTTTTGATAAACAGTTTTATAAGCTTATTTGTTAAAACAAATGGGCAAACTAATTTAAATAACAAGTTAGGCAAATAAATTTACAAAAACAAAGTAGGCAAACAAGTTTGAATAACTAGTCAAACAAAAAGGTTTACAAAAGAGGGTTAACAAACAAGCTTGAAAAACAAAATATGCAATAAAATTTTCAAATAGGCCTTTAACAAGGCTTTTGGTAGCATGACGGAAAATGGGACTGGTTTGGTCTGAGCCTTCGGGTTTTACCTGAGAAGATTCAGGCCAATTTAAGAAATTAGCACAGTTTTTGGGAGCTTTTGGGACCTCTCGAGCACTTTTTGGAGTGAATTAAACCAATTAGGTCAAAATTTGATTCAATTTGTGATTCCAGAGGTCGAGCTATGTTAGTTTGAAAATTGCTACTCCGAAAAGGTTGAAACAAAAAAAAAGTTAGTCAATCCTTTGACTTAACCTTGGAGGCACCACTAGGCTCACTCCTCCCTCTATTTTTGGGTATAAGAGAATCCAAAAATTCCATCGGTAGGTCTCCAGGATATTTCTAATAACCTATAAAATGCTAAATAAAAATTGACTCGTGGATTTAAATGACCTCCTAAAATTCAAGTTGGCTAGACCTAGCTATGCCAATACCTCAAGAAATAAAAACTCAGTAGTTGTGTTCAATTTAAGGGCATTTTGTCTTTGTCTGGATGCTCTAATTGTGTTTGGGGTGCCAGTAGCTTTCTTTTGGTCGGTAGGAGCCAATTTGAGTCGGTGGAGCCTAAATGACCTCTGGAGCTGTATTTTGCCTTCTCTGAGCTTTATTCTATCTTCTCTGGAATGTCCTGGAATTTTTTGTGTCTTTTTGTACATTTCTACCTTAATCTATGCATTCCAGTAGATATTGTTCTTCAGGTGCATCAGTAGAGGCCATTTTAAACTTCTTAACCGAATTGACCCTTGACTTTGGGCTTTGACTCCTTTGTGGATGCTGGACTTGTTTATTTGGTGTCTTGGAGAACTTTGTGTATTTTGGTGGCCTTCTACCTTGATTTGGGTCATTTACTTGGCTTATCCCTAGCTCTAGGGGTACGATTGTCATTTTGCTATTTGTTTGCTTTTTGTTGAATTCTAATACTTTGACATATCCTACGATTAAGGAAACTTAGTCAATATAGCACCATCAAGTAAAAACATTAAGTAATGTAAATATTTAATGAGGGGTTAAAATTAGGGTGTCAACAGTATAAATAAGTTAATAAGGGACCTTTTATACTCTAAAGACATCGAGTTAATAATATTAAATTAGAGTGTATTAATTTTAAAAGATTTCAGCATTTAATTGAATAGGAGATGGACAAAATAAATAACCCAAATACCATTCAATTTCACAAAAGTTAACAGAGTTAAACGACAGGAGATCGAGGTGCACATTATTAAAACCTATAGGGTCTAAGTGTACAAAGACAAAACCACAAAAATTGTAAGTGAAATAAGCTCATTATTTTATTTCAATTTATATCATTTTTTGTGTTTCTTATTTTTTCATAAAAGATACCTATTTAATTGGTATAAATTTTCCTTTTTTCCTTTTGTTTTTCTTATACACAAAGAAAAAATATAAAAAAATAAATACTAAGAAGTTATGAGTAATTCACAAAGAAATATGATTGATTCATTGCGAAAGAGTATGTGTAATAATAACCTGAATTTCCGTATTTAGATGAATTAGAGATTATTGATAAGTTTAGTACATAGTGGGTTGTTTAATTGATTAATGAAAGGTACTTGGAAATTAAATTGATCAAAGTATAGAGATTGGTTTCAATTTATAGTATCCTAGTTTCCTACATTTATATAATTTGATGGTTATTAATAAGTTTAAGATATAATAATTTTTTAATCAATGTTCATCATTAGTGATGTAATTAATTGAAATTTTGGATGTAATGAGCATAATTCTTGGATTTAGCCATTTTTGCATGAAAGGTAGTAGTGGGGCACCTATGCCTCTTTGTGGGGTGTCGGTGGTATTCTGCAGTGTGCCAGGCGAGAACACTTTTCTCTTTGTCTTGTCTGAGCTAGGCTATAAGAGTAAGGGAGGGGTTAGGCTCCTCTAGCATACTTCGGCACCAAGATAAGACCTATGTATATATGTGTATGAGAGAAAAGAGAGAGAGTTTGGTTGTTAGAAGAAGAGAATCGGGATGGAGAAGAATCGAATGAGGTAAAGGATTGGTGAGTGGTCCAAACGTCAACCATGTCGAAATTGGTTTTGTAGAAATGAAATTGAACTTTTGTTAAACATGTTTATGCAATCAATTTTTGGTTAGGATAAAAGACTGGAGCATATGATCTACTCGAAGTTGGAGGCCAGTAAGCAAAAGTTCACTGTCTTTGAGTTTTACTTTGTTCAAGGCTTGAAGTAGGGATTTCAAGCTTCTAAGTAACATATATAAGATGTAAAGAACAGGGAATGTTATTTTGATGTGTATTATAGAATTTTGAAGCATGAATGGATGGTTTGAGTCAAGTGATACGTATATATATTGAAATGGAAATGCTGATTGGAGAGGGATAATGGAATAAACGTCAATATTGTTATTATATATAAGTCATTTAAGTTCTAAAACACCCTTAGAAAAAAGGAATTTAAGTTACAACACTTAGGTACAAGCTTTTTGAAGTTAAAACTTAGAAAACTAGTGAAACCTGAAACAGGGGCTACTTATGCACACTGAGGGACGCTTATGAAATTTTGTGACGTGCCCATGCCTCTTGAAGGGTGCCCATAAACCTTTGTGGGGAACCTATGACCCCCTGTTTAGAATGCTAAGTTTTGCTTCTCTGTATAAAAACTTCCATATCTTAAACCCCAAACCTTATGATATTAAATGATTAACCTAGAGTGATTAACTAGGTGAAAAGTGTTCGAATTAGAGTGTGAAAAGAAATACTTGAATAGAAAAAGACATGTTTAAATTTGTTTCAATGTTAAATTTGTTCGAATCCTATGCTTGATATAGGTTTGATTTAGAATTGTTCTAACATTGTTAATGAGAATAAGGTGATATTTGATTTGAATAAGTGGAGATTATGTTAATCGGAAGAAGAGATGTTACAATGAAATAATGATATGCTAATGTGATATTGCAATGAGTTAAGATTAGTAAAATAGATGGTATCATAATACAAGTTGGTCCTTGAGTCAACAAGAAGATAAAAAGAATATGATATTATTAATGGGAGATGTTTAAGAGATGAGATGAAAGATATTGAATTACCAAAGAGATGTATGGTTTATTGTTTGTTATTTTATGAAACTACTGCATTATTATTAATAATTGATGATGATTACTAAAATATTATTGGTTGTTTATGTTTAATGATTTTGATTACTTGATCATGATAAGAGTAGCTTGAATATGTTGAAAAGGGTATAATAATTTGATTTGGAATGTGAAAAGTGATTGTTGAAATTGATAATGAAAGTCATGGGAATTGATGAGATGATATGTATTGATTTTATATTATGATGATAAGTTATGGACGTAATGTTGGTGATGATAATAGAAATAAGATTAAATATAATGTGATTGATATTGTGACACGAAAATGGAGGGTACAGGAAAACAGGAAGGGTATAGAGAATAGCTTACAGTTGAAAGACCTAAAAACCAGTGCAAGGATTGGTATTCATGCAGGTAGGGTGTAATGTGCTAATCTTGCCATTAACAATGACGTGTATTATGGTCAATCGTGGCCCTTAACGACAATGTTCATTATACTCATCTCGTGGATTTAAAGAGAAAAGAGAATTTTATTATGAATTCATGATGATGAGGTTAATAAAGATGATAACTGAGTTAATATTGAGATTTCTGATGATGATCATGATGTTTGATGATGTTGGAAATGACGTTGTGAATTCATAAAGATGATGATGTTACGAAGATAATAACGAGATTTAATGTTGAGAATGGCAATGATGATTATGATAATTGATTTTAATAATGTATTAAGTTGATGTTAAGACATGTTATTTACATATATGATGATTCTGATACTTGTTTATGATAGGTGTCACGGTGGTATTGGAGATATCAATTTACTTGTGATGATTTGCTTCATGTTATTGCTTTACACATTATAAATGCATTTATTATGCTTTGTGGGAATAAGTAGATTAGTACTCATGTCCCTGCAGGCTATATTGCAAGTTCTGAGATTGAGTCTTAGGTGGGCTTTTAGTTGGGTAAAAGGTGGCATAAGCTGTGGCAGACACTTGCATTTATTTACTTAAGTTTAGTTTAATTATTTAGGATTGTAATATTTATTTAAGTTTAGAGATTAATTGAACTGGTAGTCAAAATACCTAAGGGACAGTGGGAGTCTGGCTTTGCATGTTGCATGCTTATTTGTTATAAACAACATTTACATATTTTAAAAATAAAAATAGACTCATTCGTATTTTATGCTATAGTTGATAGTGGAAGCGGATGGAACTAGGAATGCTGCTAAAATAATGATCTTGTTGGTAAGAGACATGAAAACATGGAAGCATCCTTAGTCGATGATAAGTAAAACTGATAAATAAGCAAGTTGTGTAACTAGTGTTGGTCCGTTGGGCTTAGGCATAAGGCTTGAAAGTTGTTTTAATAGTAGTTCTAGCATTAGGAATGATTGTTAGATATGGTAAAGAATATAAAAGAAATTTTTAAATTTTGAAGTTAAAGAGGCTTGGAGAGTCTAGTTAGTGACTCAGGGATATATTGAAACTGCATCTTATGGTTAAATGATATGTGTTAACGTAATAATGACAACAGTAGATATTTAAATTTTAGCATAGATGAGTTACGAACTTGACAAGTAGTGATTGACCGTTACTCAGGATTAGTAAAAGTTGGTTATCTGATGACATTGTAGTTCAGATTCAGGATCAGGCAAGAGTAATGTTGCTTTCTCCAGTAATAATATTAAGTGTAGTGGGAAACCTTGTGTTCAGGTGGCTAGCTTGAGGTTGAATAAGAATGAATCTCAATTTTGTCTCCCTATGTAATGTGTAAATTGTGGACATGTTTCTTGAGGAAGAGCAGGGTTAATCTTTTCAGAGGAAGATTTATATGTCTTAGATTCTTTGCCAGGTGTTTCTTTTCTTTGCTACTGTCCCATTCGATGGCATGACTAAGTTTTGAAAGTTTAAAATTTAATCAAATGGTTAATTTGTGAGACTATGGCTTTTTCTAATATTGCATTTGACATTGGAGCATTGGATATTCTCATTAATATGAATGATAAAATATTTGAGGTTCTGAATAAATTAGAGGTAATTGAGGAAGCATATTGGTTATCGAGTTTTGGTTATTTGACTGACCAATTATGCATTAAGAATAGTAAGTATGGGTTTAGTTTATTTGAGATAAAGTTCGGGGACATTTGATAACTCGATCGGTAATTGTTATGATTTTCCAAAGGTTTTACTTGTATTGGTTAAGTACAGCCATGGTTGTGTTTTGATATCCAAGCTTTGTGAGTTTGGTAGATTACAACCGCTGCCCTATTTAGGATACCACTCAACTGACAGACTTATTGATTCAATCAATCTAGGAAAGAGTTAGAAATCAGTGGGGTAAAATTAATAAGGACATTCTATGAGCCATGGCATAGGGTGATTGAAACTATGTGTTGGTTATTTTTACCCATGGAAGGGATTACTCTGAAAAATTTAGGTTGTGCTTATACATAATGATAAGATGATGACATAAGTCAAGGCAGTTGAAATCACGTAAGAAAGATTTACTTGTGCTTGACTTGTATCAATTACAATTGTTTTTTATTGAAGTCTTGATGTGGTTATTGAAATAGTAGAAAAGTTTAGTATGTACTCAGAACATAAGAATTGTACACTTGTTAAACATGTTTATGCAATTGATTTATGGTTAGGATCAAAGATTGGAGCTTATGATCGACTCGAAGTTGGAGGCTTGCAACTAAAAGTTAACTTTCTCTGAGTTTCACTTTGTTTAAGGTTAAGGTAGGTATTTCAAGCTTCTAAATAGCATAAATATGACGTAAAGAACCTAAAAATATTATTGTGATACATACTTTGGATCTTTGAAGCATGAATGGATGGCTTGAGTATAATGATATGCATATATATGTGTATGTATATATTGAAACAAAAATGTTGATTTGGAGCTCAATAATAGATTAAACATCAAATTTTTTATTTCATATAAGTTTTTTAAAGTTCTAAAACACCCATAGAAACAAGGAATTTAAGTTACAACATAAGAGCATAAGCTTTTTTAGGTTAAAACTTGAAAACCAACAAAACCCGAAACAGGGGGTTCTTATGCACACAAAGGGGCAACCATGAACTTTTATGGGGTGCCCACGCCTCCTGAGGGGCAACCCTGAATTTTTGAGGGGCACTCGAGACCTCTTGTCTAGAATGCTTAGTTTTACTTCTCTGCATGAAAAATCGTAAGTGCAACAAAATAAACCAGTTTGAGTCCAGGTCGAGTCCACAGAGAGTCAGATTCAATTTCTTGATTTTAGGTGATGACTTAGGGTGACACTTGTTATTAGATTAATTTTAATCACTTTAGGTGGTTAAAAGGAAGGGAAAATCCAAATTTTGGTTGGCTTGAGTGATTTGGTTTGGATTAAGATTAACTAAAACAATAAAGTAAAAGAAATAAAAATAAAAAATGTAATATTTAAAGACAATAAAATAAGGAAAAAAATTAAAATGCTAGAATGTAAAGAACAGTATTTAAATACGATATTGAAAGTGCTTGGAATATGAAAGAACTTGACCCCAAACCAATTCCAATGATAGCATATTGGTGAGGAAGTTTGAGCTTGCTATTTATCTCGGACTAATTACCTATCTATAGTGGTAAAAGGCCGGAAGATTTAGCAATAAAATTTAATGAGATGGAAGTGTCACTTTATTAGGATTAGAGATGAAAGGCTAGTCCTAACAAGACATGGAATTAGTGTTTAGAGATTACAAGAAACAAGTTCATGAATCACTAACCGATAATAACATTGCTAGGAGATTCTAAATGATGAATCCCTATCAAGTCTTTTCCATACGATCAATATTATGATATGTAGTTTAAGATCGTAACAGGCTCAACCTCCCTACCTCAATAAACCATTTTCATAGGTTTGGAGCCAAATGGGAGCCTAGCCTACTACCATATTACAACTATCATTCAAATGAATAATACAAGAATAAAATTTAATTCCCATTGAACTAAAACTTAATCTACCACAATAAATTGAAAGTACGATATTGAAAACTATTCTAAAGAAAAGGATGGAGATGAAAAGGGATGAGAGAAGGGGGTGAACAAATTTAATTAAAACCTACCGCTTGCAATGTTAAATTGCAAGGTTAAAACACATCAAAATATTTCAAATATTCTTCCAAATATTTCATAAAACTCAAACTAAGTCTAAAGAAATTTAGGAGAAGCAAAGAAAAAGAGAGAGCAGAATTTTGTTTAGGTTTTTGCACTTTTCCCACGGCTGGAATTATCCTCTGTCTTCAGCAGATTAGGGTTTAAATAGATGTAGAACTAAGGTTACAGCTGCTAGGATTATTGGTCACGCATGGGCTTGGTTGGCTGCGAGTTGGGCCTGCATGGGTACAGGCAAGAATGGGCCCCCGTAGGTGCTAGACTGGGCAGATTTCTAGGACAGCTTTGAAGCAGTTTCGGGCATCGAGACGACAGAATATGAAGATGTCTTCAACAGAAGCTTTTCATTTCTTTGAGTCTTCTTTCCAATGCAAAAAAGAATCGTATCAATCAGAATTTTGAGTGAAAAGCTATGATTGAAAAACCAAAGGGGTGTCATGCTGGGCTTTTCTACTAGCAGCAATCTGGAGCGAACTTTGGTTGAAAATTTGACCTACTGAACAGCTGAATTTGAAGATGTCTTCAACAGAAAAGTTGTATATAGTTGAGTCTTCTTTCCAACAGTGTACAGCACAAGTCAAATTGACCTCTATAGACAACTTTATGGCCGAAAAACTGAAGAGGTGTTGTGCTGGAATTTTCTACCACAACACTTCTTGGGTGAGCTTGGGACTACTTCATTCTTCTTGGCAGCCATGATAATTGATATTTCGCATTGAGATGGCCGTTGGGAGGTTGTAGAAGACATGGTAGCCTTTCTTTTCCGTGTTTTAGAACCTGAAACACACAAACGTTCTTTTGATTATGGTGAGTTTTTTTTTTTTTTTTTCAACATGCTTAGTTATTTTTTTTTTTATCCTTATTCTGATTCATGAAATGTTATAGCTTAGTTTTGATTTTTAATCTTTCCAATCATGTCATTGAGTTTAATATTTTTACATGAAAATCAAATGAAGAATTTTCCTCTTTAATTTTATAATTTTGGATTTCTAAGTTCATAAATATGACCTTGCTTTCATAAGTTCAGATTTTTAACCCTCGCATATGAAATACTCAGTTTGATGGCATGAATTATCGAATTTAACATTGAATAAATAAAAATTAAGAAGAAATTTTCCATCTTTCATACTTCAACTAAAAAATCTTCCAACCAATTTACACCGAGTTGTTTATTGGTTGAGTTATAAAATTGGAAAATTTGAATTCATACTGAAACTATAATATGAATTAAACTAGGATAAGGTTTATTTTATTTTTTTAAGTTTCATTCAAAAAAAATTTATAAGAAAATCAATGAAAATTTATTTGCTTTGTTTTAAAATTATTTGTGGAGTGAATTTTGTTTTCAAATTGATTTTTCTAAATCCATCACCAAAGCCTTACGTTCCCTGTGAGACGACCCGATCTTAACCAAATTATCTTGCTACAATTGATCCCTGCACTTGAGTTGAGCAAGTATATTTTTGGCACTATTGTTAAGGAGTCTAGCTACGGTGATAGTTTTGGAGTCAGATTGGAAGTGAGATCTGCAAAACCATCATCTTCAATAATGGAGGCCTACACACTTGCTCGGTAACTTCATTTCGCCTTTCTTTTTTTTCCCTTTATTTTAAATATTTTCTTTTTATTTTTGTGTTGTTATTGATTTTGATGATAACAAATATTGAATTGAATATTCATAATTAATTTTCAAATAGACATTGTATGAAATGTTACAATTCATTTTAATTTGATAAATTCAAGATAAAATACTTGAAAAATATTGATATTATTTTTTAGGTAATTTTACATAATTTGGATGATAAAATAAGGGAATTTCAAAGTTTGGAGTAATGGAAATTAACGAAAGAGGAAGACTTGAAGTTAAACTCGGATAAACAGCCAAATCAGACGCATGTTAGTATATTGATGATATCGGACGATCTAACGGTTCAAATGGCATGTTATTTAAATATAATAAACTAGATTTCCATATCTACAACTTGTTTTGAGTAAAAGTTTTTTGGATCTAAAGGGCAATTGTCCAAAAAAGAGATGGAAGATCAGTCTTGGCAGAAGCAGTTGCAATTCTAAATTCTGAAGCTAATCTTGGTTTTTAAGACACAACTCATAACATAAAGCTTTAAGAATTCTGTTTTTTGGTGTACGATAACACAACTTATAAAGCTACAACTTTTGTGTTTTAAAATACTTCTAATTCCAAAAGTATCATGGTGAAACAGAAGCTTAAACTGGAAACACAAATTCAAAGTGTCAGAAAAAGCTATCAATAGCTAATCTCGGTTCGGAAGCCATATCTGACCATCTAAACATTGGATAAAGCTCAACGTTGGCCAAAATATATGAGGTAATATTATATATGAACGTTATGAGGGTGAAAACAGTCACTAATTTATCTTAAAAAATCTGAATCTTAAAAGCAGCATTGGAAGCAAGGAAATTCAAATTCTTTCAAGAGTAAAAGTGTCTTTTCAGTTAGTAACAGCCATTTGGAGATTTTTTTTTTCCTATAAACACAGCCTCGAGATTAGATTCAAGATGGAGAAGAAAGCAAGAAAGAAGTGCTTATAAAGAGAAATAAGAAAGTTCATTAATTTACAAAGATAAAGTGACATCCACTTACACCTGTGCTTCATCTTTCATATTCAATTTTTAAGAGTTTCTTTTTTCTTTGATTGAGTGCTAAACTCGTTATTGTTATTGTAAGAGAGGAAAATTATAACTCTCTTAATTTGTGAGAGTTGGGTGAGCTCTTGTTGGTTTTGATTCAAGTGTTGGAATCAAAACAAAAGATATTCTTTGAGAGAGACTTGTGGAGTGATTTGGGGATAAAATCACTTAGTGTGCATAATTTGGGGAGATAATCCCTTGGGAAAGGTTTCTAACACCTTGGGAAGCTAGTGGCGAAATCTTAAGGAAGACCTTGAAAAATTGGACGTAGGCAACATTGAAGCCGAACCACTTAAATCAATTGTGTTTGCTTCTTCTCCCTTCTCTTTATATTTATTGCAAACAATAGCACTCACTTTTCATCCATGAATATCGAATATTTACTAAAGTGCATTCAATTTTTTTTATTATCCTCTTTATCTTGACATATTTTCTTTAAAGGTTGAAAGTTTTATTTGCAAACTTTTTTAAGCAACCCTATGCACCCCCTTCTAGTGTTTCCATTTGGGACAACATGTGTGTTTTAGAATAAATTGCATTTAGTTAGTCTTTCATTTTTTTATTCATTTTTTATTTTAATCATGGATGTGGTTATTAGTGACTTTAAGCATGGACTCTTTGACACCTATAATTATATAAGTTATCTAGGAGAACTTTATGGTCATGACTTTGCCCTAGAGATTTATTATTTACTGCCACAATTTTATGGGCACAAGAGTGAAGACTCACATCTTCATCTCAATATATTTGAGGAGGTGTGTGCTATTCGTACCAATTTTCACAGTGTGGTCAGCGAATAGTGTTATTTCCTTGGTGAGTTAGCACATATTTGGGAAGAGTTATTTTGTCTTTTTGTTGAAAATTTTCTCCCTCCTTTTCCTAATTTCACAATTTTTTGGCTTCAATTAGAAAATTTTTCTCAAATGGAATTTGAAGCATTTTACAAATACTAAGAGAGATTTCATGAACTTTTAAGAACCTTCCCTAATCATGGATATGATTCGTGGAACATCTTAAATTTTTTCTATGAGGGTTTACCAATTGGGATGCACCACGTATTAGATAACTTAGTTGAGGCATGACATATTCTCAAGGCTTATTATGAACATTCAAAAATAAAAGAAAAAACTAAATTGAGCGTCAAATCTAGTACTCATGAAAGCCATACCAATTTTATCCCGCACAACTCCTCTACATATGATTATATTTTTTCACCTATTGGGAGTCAAGTGTGCGAGGAGCCTAATAACACTAATTTTGCATGTTCTTACATTTCACCACCATTTGAGGACTTTTCTAATGAGTCCTTTGCCTTTAGGTCACTTGTATATAAACATGACCCACACACAGAGACCTTAGGGCTCGAGTGGGAAGAGAGTAAGCCATTGTTTCACTTCATATGGACTTTCCTATTCATAAGAATTCATTTTCACCATTAGAGAGTTCGGAGGACATGCCATCTATCCCTACCATTGAGCTTGATACTCACTCCACCCTGACTATTCCAGGCATAGTTGAAATTCTTTTGACTCCACTTGAGCACACTCATGACATATAACCCGAGAAGCATCTTATTGAGTCAGCTGACCATACTACAATCACCCACACACTCGAGGTTGAGAGTGGTGCACATCTTTCATCTCTTGACTTAGCCCCACACAAAAGTCCTACTTAAGGGATAGTAAGTGAATTTCATTAGACTGACCATTATTGGGAGGAGGTAGTAAACATGAGAGGAATACAACTTGATTTTTTGGGTATTGTGAGACTACTAGAACATACTATGTCCATTTTTGATCCATTCACCAGGCCATATCTAGGGTTGCGTGAACCCCACAAAGCCATCATTCCCTTGGGTTATCATCCACTCAAGGAGTATCTACCCTCGACTTTCCGTGAGCCCAAGGAGAATATTTTGTTTTATAAGCCATATGTGGACGTTTGGGATAGATTGGGAGTTAGATGATCCCTCTCTTCCATTGCCTTTATATATAGTAGATTAGATTTTTATTTTCTATATTTTCCATTTTTTATTGTTTTATTTTTATTTGTATATTCTAACATTTCTTCTGTTGTATAATTTTATTTTTGTACAGTTTTAATTCAATGGAATAGAACTCTTGAGGTAATATTTCTTCTATTTCTTTTACTTAGTCTTATGCTTCACTTCTGCACTTAAAGAATATAATTTCCTATTTTCGGGAGTGTTGTAGATCTAGGTTGGGGTGGTTTAGTTTACTTTTAAAGTGTCTCAAAAAAGAAATGGAAAAATAAATGGGTGTTTTCATGGTTTCATTTTTGCTTTGTTGTTATGTAGCATTGGTACATGCTATTCATCATGTTCACTTGCATATTTCGAACCCACATATGCTTCATTTTTATCACATTGAGGACAATGTATACTTTAGGTTGGGGATAGGGTTCACATGATTAAAATATGAGCTTTAATTAAAACTTGTTTTTGGAAATTTTTAAATATGAGCATATTGAGTCTAGATGTCATAACTTAGCGCATTTTGAACTAGCATGCATCCTATGGTTTGGATTTATGTTGGCACTTTTCGTAAGAGTGATAGTGATTTTGTTCAATCTTTCATAAGGTGCTTAGTTCAAGTTGAGCTTATAGCTTCTTTGTGCCTTGAGAACATGTCATTTCGAGACGTTTTGAGGCGAGTAAGTGTTAAAGAGTGAAATTCATGAAACTTGGTTCACTAAGCATGCTTTACATAGGTAGAGACTTATACCCCACATTTTTGTGAGCGTTAGGGCCTTAACTTTCTTTCATGAGGGATTCTACATATATATCTTTAATTTTATTCTCATCTCACATTGTTTGAATAGCTTCATTATTCTTGTTGTTGGTTTCAATACACCTATGGCATCACATTTACTTGCATGACTTAATTTTCAAACCTATATGAGAAGTTGCAAACTTAGAGAGTGATGTTAGGCTATCCTTGATTTATTTCGGGCCTTTATTTCCTTTCTTTTGTTTATCTTTACCCTCGGAATCGACATAAAGCCTATATATATAAATAAAAAATGATTTCTTTTATCTTTAGCCACATATGTACCCGTTTGAGTGCTTAATTATTGAGTTCTAAGTTTGGTTGGGAGTTTTACAAGAAAATAGAGAGATAAAATTAAGAAAAAAATCATTTCAAAAAAAAATAAAGAGAAAAAGGAAAAAAAAACAAAAGAAAAAGCGAAAAATGAAAAAAAAAATTATATATATTTGCAACATCACTTGTTCATGTTGAGTGATTATTACAGTAGTCCTATATAGAAAAAATAGAAAATGAATAAAAATAATATAGTATAAATAAGCTTCATTGCTGGTGTTAAAAGGGTGTTGAAAGGAGACAAGTTGGGGGAGTGTGTTCTTTGCACTCTTTTATCTGTCCTAGACATGCATTTTGAATTTCCATTCCTTTGATTGTCTAGCCAACTCTTATGGCCAAGTTACACCCTTGAAGACCTAATGGACACTAGGTAAGCAATTCCTATATGGTGCACTAATTATTCTCATGTTTGTAGTGTTGATGATCTCATTTAATTAGCATTGGAACATTCTTTGATGAAGTTATGCCCCTTTATTTTTCAATTTTCTTCATTTACACATTTGATGGGTTCATGCACTTTTAGTATTGCAATCTTGCATGAATTATGAGTAAAATCCTTTATGAGTGAATTTTATTTGAGAGTGGCCATCATGTGAAATTTTGAAGTTGAAGTCGAGTTTTTGCATGTTTTTGTAACCTTGTTGAAAGAAAGACATGACTTGGTATATATGATTTACATAAGTTGATTAGTGATTATGTTCAATATGCATTTGGATGAGATAAGCAATTCTTGGACCATGCAACTTGTTGACTATTGAACTTAATCATTTTGAACCTAAAATATTGTTCCACATATGAGACCATTCCTAGATATTTGTGGGTAGCATCATTGCAAACCCTCATTAGACCTAACTCGTCCACTAGATGGAACCTAGTGGTTTAAAGGGCTTATTACACTTGCTAAATGTGGTGGTGTGTCTCCTACAAAAATGGACATTTCCTTAGGTAATTTTATTTCGTTTTCTTTTGAATAAGTGGGCTATATGTTTGGGGTAACCTTGCATTTGTATTTGAGACCTTTGGACTTAATTGTTTTCATTGCTATGGACTAGCAATGTGTAGGTTAGGAGTGTGATTAATCATATAAAATAGTGGATCATATATGTTTAAATATGATTAATCAATAGTAAAATAGAGCAAATAAAGATAATTCCCTCACTTATATCAAACATTTTTCTTTTCAGGTGAGAAAAAGATAAATGCATGGAAGTGGGACAAAAAGGAAATAAAATGAGACAAGTCACGAAGACCCTTCGAAGGCACCTTTGAAGGGTGTTCCATCTGGACGTGGCTTTGCATGACAGACAGTTGAAAGAAAAAAAGAAGGAAAACGGTTCCTAAGTATGAAAGCACCCTTCGAACTCTCGTCTGGAGGGTAGGTCATTCAAAGGCTTGTGCGTAGGACAGTTAATGGGGTTAATTTCAGAAGTTTAAAAAGTGAAAGTCTAAGACTACCCTTTGAAGGGACCCCCAAAGGCTACGGATCCTTTGAACCCCCATTCAAAGAGTCCGTGAACTTTTCACCTAGACTATCATGATGACCGTTTCAAGATGGAAGCGGAAGAACTTGTTGATTGTAATTTTCTCTGAATAGGTTATAAGGAAAGTTATTAGAGGGAGATATTATTAGTGTTTTATTAGCCAGGTTTTATTAGTGTGTTTTATTACTCTTTATTGTTGTAATAATGTGGGAGTTTTTTAGAGAATAAAATGAGATAACCTCTAAGGTTTCTCTAAGTAGACAGTAGGTAGGAAAGTATAGAAGTGGGGCTAGGTGAACAATCTCTCCCTCTTCAAAGGAGTTCTCTCTCCCACTTCTCTTTTCAAGTAGGCATTAATTTTATTTTTATTTCTTTTTCTTTTCAGAATTTTAATAAAAGTTTCATTTCAATCTTTATTCTTCGTTTTTCTTTTGATTATGGTGATTTTTTTTTTTCAACATGCTTAGTTATTTTTTTTTAATCCTTATTCTAATTCATGAAATGTTATAGCTTTGTTTTGATTTGTAATCTTTCCAATCATGTGCTTGAGTTCAATATTTTTACATGAAAATCAAACGGAGAATTTTCCTCTTTAATTTTATGAGTTTGTAATTATAAGTTTATAGTTATGATCCTACTTTCGTAAGTTCGGATTTTTAAGCCTCACTTACGGAATACTCGATCCGGTGGCATGACTTATCAAATTTAACATTGAACAAATAAAATTTGAGAAGAAATTTTCTATCTTTCGTATTTCAACTAAAAAATCTTCCAACCAAATTGCACGATTCTTTTATTGGATGAGTTATGAAATTGGGAAAATTAAATTCATACTGAAACTATAATATGAATTGAACTTGAATAAGGTGTATTTTTTGTTGGTTAATTCAAAAATATTTTATAAAAAAAATTAATGAAAACCTATTTTCTTTTGTTTCAAATAATTTTGGAGTAAATTTTGTTTTCAAAATGATTTTTCTAAATCCATCACCAAAGTCTTATGCACCCTGTGAGACGACCTAAATTAACCAGATTATCTTGCTGAAACAGATCCATGCACTTGAGATGAGCAAGCAGATAACATAAAAGATATTGAATTACTAAAAAGATGTATGATGTATTATTTGATATTTTGTGAATCTATTGCACTATTATTAATTGATTATGATTACTGAAATATGATTGGTTGTTTATATTGAATGATATTGATTATTTGATCATTAATAAAGTAACATGACTATGATGAAAATGCCATGATAATTTGATTTGGAATGTGAGGAGTTATTGCTGAAATTGATAATAAAGGTGAAGAGAATTGATGAGATGATATGTATTGGTTTCGGATTATGATGATAAGTTATGGATATAAAGTTGATGTAGAACATGGAAATGAGATTAATTAAAATGTGATTACTATTGCGACACGAGGATGGAGGGTTCAAGAAAATAGGAAGATACAGAACCCTAGGGTTGAAAGGCCTAAAACCCAACGAAGAATTAGTATCATGCTGGTAAGTTAGTAGCCTACAACATGATATGTAGTGTGGCTAATCATATCCCTCAGCAACGACATGTATTGTGGTTAATCATGACTCTTAACGACAACATCTATTGTACCCACCCCACAAATTTAAACAGAACTGAGAATGTTATTGTCAATTCATAATAATAAGGTTAAGAAAGATAATAATTGAGTTAATATTGAGATTTATGATGATGATCATGATGTTTGATGATGTTGGAAATGTAGTTGTGATTTGATGATGATAATGTTACGAAAGGTAATAATGAGATATAATGTTGAGAGTAGTGATGATGATTCTGATAATTGATTTTAATGATATATTAAGTTGATGTTGTGACTTGTTATTAGCATATATGATGATCCTAATACTTTTTTATGATATGTGTCATGGTTATAATAGAGATATTGATTTACTTATGATGATTTGCTTTATGTTATTGCTTTACATATTATATATGCATTTATTACGATTCAAGGGCACAAGTGGATTAGTGCTTATATCCCCGCAGATTGTGTTGCAGGTTTTAAGACTAAGTTTTAGGTGGGCTTTTGGTTGGGTTAGAAGTTGCATATGTTGTGACAAACACTTGCATTTATTTGCTTAATTTTAATTTATTTATTTGGGATTGTAATATTTATTTAAGTATAGAGATTACTTGAATTGGGCTGTAAAGGCCATAAGGTCTAGATTTCTTTGTTTATTTGGTTTTTGGTTGGAACAATGATGCCTTGTTGACTAAGACTTAGCTATTTATTTTATTTTATTTTTGTTAATATATACGTATGCTCCACGGTGGTTAATGGCTTTGATTAAGGTAATGGACAATTAGAGTATGATATGTGCATGGTTTGTGTGACTTATTCACTCACCTCTCGGGTTAAGGATCTAAGACATGACAATAAGAAAAATTAGTCCATAATAAAATTCAGACAAGTTCAATTCAATGCATAAAACTCTTTTATTGTAAGGTTTGGAGAAAATTAGATGTACGTAGGTATTCCTCTCTTGAATCAAAGAGGCTAATTTTGGGTTCAAAAGAATCAGATGCTGGTAGTGTTCCTTTTGTAAGTAGAGAAGCTAATTCTTGGTTTAAATAGGCTAGTTTGAGTACAAACACATCTAGAGAGAATCAAATGTATCTAATGCTTCCATTGTAAGTAGAGAGGTTATTCTTAGTTCTAATTTGTGACTCCCA